>JALLOT010000909.1:0-17062 GCA_036939595.1 Thalassiosira livingstoniorum
GATATCCACCCTTCGAAAGAAAAGAGGACATGCGTCTTACATTTTGTAGTATTGACAATATTCTTTTTAAAGTAAAGACAAGTAGTATTTGTATGATCTCCGTGGAAAGGGGAAAATGATAGTTCACATTTGCTACACACCTAAACCCCCACATAAACCAAGAGCTTGAAAATTGATCTCACAAGGCCTTAATGTTGACTGCCTTGGGTCAGATGGACAGAAGTGTGCATTTGATGGAATCACTGGTTTGGTTATCCTTCTTGCCCAAACACAATTCAACACTCCTATTGATTTTGTGAGATTGGAGATTGGAGCTGCTGTGTACCAACTCTAACTTTAAGATGTTTTAGTCTTGCTTGTGGTTTGAGTTAGCTACTTACCCACTACCCTAATTATCAGTGAAAAAGAGCCCATACTTAAAAAAAGAGCCTACACTTTCAAAGCCCCTTGATAAAAGGAGCCTACTTACCTTTTGAAAAACAAGCCCTTAATGAAAGGCTCTCTTTTCATTTTTCTACTAAAATGTCTCCAAGGAAAGACTTGAGCCAGTGATGTGTACCTTGCAAACCTGAAAAGGAGCCTTTTTTGAGATTATTTGCTGAAAACAAAGAAAAAGAGAGCCTAAATTGAAGATTTTGGGTATAAAAAGAGCCTACACCTGCACCTGAAGTTAAAAAGGAGACAATCGCCTTTTCACTGATAATTAGGGTACTAAGGTTAGCTAGCAGTCTATCTACATACCCCATCATTACTGGTGAAGAAGAGTCTACACTTCAAAAAGGGGATTACCCAAAATCTGAGAGTTCAGAAAAGAAATATGATAGCTAGGATAGGTTCTGATAAGTACTGAGTTTTCTTGGTAGATTCTTTTTAGCATGAATGAGAACATATCAAGAAAACTCAGTACCTATCAGAACCTATCATTTCTATCAAAAAATGCTAAAACTTGTGGGGATCTTTTTTAATTTCAAAACATTTTCAGCTAAATATTGATTTTCAATTTTTTTTCTTCTCTGGGTGTCTTGAAATGAAAAAAATATTCCCACAATTTAGATCAGTTTTTGATAGAAACAAAAGGTTCTGATAAGTACTGAGTTTTCTTGATATGTTCTTGTTCACGCTACAAAAGTATCTATCAAGAAAACTCAGTACTTATCAGAACCTATTGTAACTATCATATTTTTTTGAATTCCCAGATTTTTAGCAAACCCAAGGACCATGGAGCCTACACTTGAAAAGCCTATAGATAAAAGGAGTCTAATTATCATTTGAGAAACAAGCCCATATTAAAAGGATCCTTTTTAAGTCTGCACCAAAAATATCATCAAGAAACACCTCAACTGGCAGGGCTTTGCACCTGTGTACTTTTTACATAGTTAGTTAGTTATTGATTATCCCTACTTGTAGTTGTAGATTTTGTGCAATTAGTTATTAATTAGTTATCTAGTGTAGCTGACCCAAACGCATGGTTATTAGCTGGTTATCATGTATTGGGTATTTATTACTTTTTGTGTTTTGTGCATAAATGACCACATTGACACAAGTAAATTTTATTCTTGTTGGCAGTCTCCATCTCCATTTCATTCCATCAATGGAGGTTGTCATTAATTGAAAATTAAACTGTGTTAGCCACTGACAAAAAGCTCATAGTAGAAATCAAGTAAAAATGAATAAAAATGTTTAAAACAGATAAACTTTCTGTCTTCTATCCAAATTCTAATTTTAGGACTTATTACTCATAATAACTAAGGAATAACCTAACTGAAAATGACCAAGTGTGGTTAGTTATTTGATGGTATTTTTAAACAAAATAACTGGCTATCATATCTTGCAAATCTGAAAAAGAGCTGTTTTTGCACTTTTTTGATTAAGAAGAATAAGAGAGCCTACATTCAAGATTATAGGTATAGAAAGAGCCTACAACAGAAATTGAAAAGGTGCCAGGCTCCTTTTCATCAATAATTGCAGTATTTGTAGACTGTAGCTTTATCCAGGCTATCATTTCAAAATATTTTTCTTCAAAAAAATTCTGCAAAATTGTCCTGTTTGAAAGGAAGGTACTTTTCTACAAAAAAAATGCAAAAAATTGTTCCATTTGAAAGGAAGGTATGCAGCAGCTCCTAGCCTTAACCTGGGACAAATATTGGTAAGTACGCATCAGCTCCAATATTGAACCTTTTGGAATAAAAGAAAAAGTAGGAGTAACCAATTAAACACACTCTAGAAATGGCTAAATTAGTACAACTATCTGTCTGCCCACCATCCAATTGAAGGTAGAGAGTACTATAAAGGCACATCCCAGACAATCCTGAAATTTATCAAATTTGATAAGTTTCCATACTAGCCTAGGTAGGTCTACACAAAATCTCAGATTTGATAAGTTTCAAAGTACTATTCCTCCTATGTTAATTCTACAGTACCTGGATTTAGTGTGATTTTTTTGACAGCCTCACAGGACGTCGATAATTCCAATATTCCAACTCTCTACAAGAGTCCACTTTCACCACCCAACAATCTGAATATTGTCATTGAAAGAATTGAAAGTAAATCTCATTGTAGTACTTACAATAATATACCAAGAAAGATTCACGAAACATTTTGGTAATTGGAAATGGACGGTCAAAAATGGCTGGCTAATAATGTAGAGTCTTAAATCATACTTATTTCTTCATTGAAAAATAGAATAAATACCATATTAAGTTACTTACCTACTGTTTTACTTTTGCATCAATGTATGTAGAGCTTACAAAAAGGAATTAGTATGTTTGAAACTCATCAACTTTGATAAGTTTCAAAATTTGGTAGATAAACCCCACGCAAAACTTATCAAATCTGATAAGTTTCACACTGTCTGGGATATGTGCTTCCATTGGACTCATGATGTAATTTATGAACCTTAGAATTCTCTGATGAAGTGGAATCAAGGAGTGTTTGAATTAATAATAATTGTGGAATCCATGTGACTCACATACAAAACACTTCACAAATAGTGAGTGCTTTTTTGAGAGGATCCCGAAGGGATCCAATCAATTGGGGTGGTGATTGGGGGAGGTCCATAACTTTAATTTTAGTGTGTACTACTATGAATGAGGTTCCCAAACTATTGGGTGCATGCTATATTTTTATTAACGAGATACTACATCAGATTCCAAACCTGTTTTTCTCTAACCCTCATAAGAAGTCATCCCTCATATTTTTTGTAGGCAGCTGTAATCCCCCATGTGACAAGTGAAAGACTGTAGCTGCTGCGTCCCAGCTACTCTTTTTTAAAAAAAGTGACCCGAAGAGACAGTGAAGAGACGCAAATCAATCCACAATGACAGGACTCCTTTTCCTCAACCGGCATCGACTCCAGCTACCCCAAAAACCTTTGTTTTAGCCAGGTTTTAGCTGGTTTTAACGGGTTATTAGACTGTTTTAGCGTTTTAGGTTTCATGTTGTCTTCCAATTTCTTCCAATCACCAAACTGATCCGTCCTTGCTCCAGACCACATAAGAGCATTACCTACTAGTATGGTACCTCCAAGGTCGTGAGTAGTACAGCGACTAGGAGAAATTCCATCGTTGCTTTGACTTCTTCAGGAGCAGGGGCGGCTTCTTTCAAACAAAAACGATGCACATATCTCTGGCAGAGACCCTTAGAGGATCACGCTTTGGATAACACTACTGGCATTGACTACGATACCCGATTGAACCAAAAGCAAGTCGATTCATCTACTATCTACAATTCCGGAGCTGCTTCTGGTTTGGCACGTTCTGAGACTGATGCCACCCTGGGAAATACAATTGAGCGGAGGGAGTCATTCTATGAACGGGAAATCAATAAACAATCTTTGATCAGCAAGGAGGATTCATTTGCTGTCGGCACGTGCGACAGTCAAAGTGAAAAGATGGATTTTGGTGAAAAAAATAATTCATTGGACCCTCTTGCCCCAAACCAGCACCGTGCGAATTCAGATAACGTGTCTGGGGGAATCTACGGGGCAGCTACAGCGTCACTTCAACGGCCTTCCAAACTAGTGACGCGTCCAGAGGGAGAGGGGTTTGGGTTTAATGGAACTTCTCAATATCTCATTGATATTATCAATAATAGAAGCGTCGTAAAAGCTAAAGACGTCTGTGAATCATCGAAAAAGACAAGTCCTGCATGGATGCCATCTCCAGAGAAATGTCAAAACTCTGAAAGAATTGATACTGGAGTCCTTTTTGCAGGACAAGGTGGTACCAGTGACAAATTCGTATCATTGCAGGGAAAAGGCAAAACTGAAGGAACAGGTAAAAAAGATTCTGATGGTTTTGAAGAAGAAGATTTTGACGAAGACTGGGATGACGTATCTGGAGAGGACGACTTTTATGGCGAGGAAAGTGATTATAACGCAACAACAGGTATTGGTCACAGTGATTGTGTAAAATCTGACGGAGTTCAAAATTCTACCGACTTCATCAACAGAAAATCTTCATTCCGTGGAACAAAAAGAAGTGGGGAGAGTGATATTTTTGATCAGTATGAAAAATCGTCTTTTGACAAAAGAAGGCATTTCTCTTTCAATCATAAAGTTGATTCAACGGGAGGAAACAATAACGACCAACAGAAACCCCATCACGAGTCATATAAGGCGAAATCAAACGGCGTTATGGCGAGTTTGGAAGCAGAACTTTTAAAAGAAGAATCCAATGATACTTGTGCAATGGAGTACATGCAAAGTCACAATAGACATGGCGTTGGATTGTCTCAAAGGGGCACCTCGGAGAGTGCAACAGGGAATGATACAAGCATCGCACTTGGTTCACGTTCCTCTCGCCTAGGATCAAATCAACTCTGTAATCTGGCAGAGGATGCGGGGATGAAATTGAAATCTCATGGATTATCAACGTATCATTCAACTCTCGCCGATCATTCGTCTTTGCGCCCAAACCTTCCTGCATCTGCTTCAGGTGAACCGATATCTCGAGGAGTCATCGCTGGTTTGGAAGCTGAAATAATGGATCAAGAGTATGAGGTTGAGAGAGTAGATACAACCCAGAACCATCACTTGGGAGGGCGCTTACATTCCACAGCATCATCAGCCCGGGGGAGGTCGATCCATCGCACCATTACTAATAATGTCTACTCGTCTGTCGCTGCGGCGAGAAGGGGGAGCCCAGATGGACATCGTGAATACGTCTCTTCAAATGCCCATTCGGACAGGAGGGGGTCCTCCTTAAGCGAATCTTCGTATAGGGATTCAAATCGCTACTTTCCTCGAAGCAACAATAGTCACAATAACAAACAGACACGAACAACTCGCAATGGATCAGTGGCTGCACTCTGTAGCAGCGATGGTACTTCACGCGATGTAATTGCCAACATGGAGGCGCTATTCTCTCGAGCAGAAGAAGACGAAGAAAATAGTAGCGGTGCCATAATATCACAGAACTCTCATACCGACCGAGGACGGCATGGGACAGGTCCACTAGGGAGACAATCCCGTCAAGTTATAGCTAGTCTTGAAGCGGATATATCTAGACAGGAAGAAGAACAGGAAAGGATGGAACTGATCGGCCACCAAATTTTGTTGGGCCCAAATGGGCCAAATGCTCCTGTCGTACCTGTTGTTGAGGCGCAACAAAGAGGATTGTTAAGGGAAAATTCAAATTTGGCGTGGGACAGACAGCCTGCCCCTCAACCTGGCCGGAGCAACCGGCGTTTGTCTGGCGGTTCGCGATTTAATCTTGCAGATCGGATATCAAATATGGCTCTTGGGGATGAAGAGAGCTCGGCCAGTAGCACATGCGCCTCATATGACGGCAAGTGCAGTGATATTTTTGGCATTCGTGCCCAAACTCATGTTCAAGACCTGGCCTGTCATGAACTGCACGATGCCATCTGCGATTTATATGATGCTCCTGTGAGGAAAATTTTGAAGGCCTACCCAATGGCGACGAGACTTATCCGCGCTGACGACGAGAGCGGCAATGTTCAACTCCATTATGGTAAGAAAAGCCTACTTTTACCTTCTGATTTCGTATGTCTGCACTATACTTAACCTGCGATTTGCGATTTTGGCCCGAAAGCTGTTAGAAATGGCAATGTTAAAGCAATTCGACGTATCCTTAGAGCCGACCCGAGTTGCGCGCTCATAAGGAACGCCCAAGGACACTGCCCTCTTCATTTCGCAGCCCAGATTGGAAACTTTGCAGCCTCACAAATTCTGTGCGCTATGGTGCCAGCGGCTGCTGAGGTACAAGTAAGTGTGTTTAGATTTCTATTGTCCTTCATATTGCTGAAAGCCTTTTACTGAAACCCTAAAAACCTTGTTTTTTGTTTAATGTAGTGCGAAGAAGGAAATCTTCCTTTGCACGATGTGGTGTCATCGGCATCTCATCATCCAGATGCACCACAAATTACTGCTGCTCTCATCAATGCTTTCCCGACTGCTATCAAGATCACTAATGATGAAGGTCTATTGCCTCTACATCTTGCTGCCATGTCCGGTTTTAGTGCTGGTATCAGAACGATTTTCGCCTATGGATTCAGCACGATTTATGCTCGAGAAAATACAGAGGAAATGCTACCACTTGATTTTGCCGTGGATGAATATTATTCTCTCTTGGGAAAAGAATCTGAAGGTGATGATGAGCCTGACACTACTATGGATCATAATGAAGAGAATGTTCAAGTAGAGGAGGAGGAAAATGAGCCTGCCAACCAGGAGAGAGATCCTCAAAACATTGCAAGATCTACTGAGAAAGAGGTTGAATTCCGACAATGTATTGATATTCTTCTCATGTCTGCTCTCTATGATCGACCTGTGATGGCAAATGTAAGGAGTGGTCAATTGGGCATGCTCTTTCTCCCCATTCACGGTGCTGCAGCCTCTCAACCATGTAGAAGAACTTGGAAAAGGATTCTGTCAATGTATGGAGGAGACTATGATAGTGATGTTGATGTGAGGGGGCGAACAGCACTGCATATTCTGCTCTCATCAAAAATGTCCAATGATTTTGAGTTAGTGGCTGAAATGGTGACGGACCTAGCATTAATTGATCCGGATGCCGTATCAACATTTGATGACAGTGGGCTTACCCCTTTGCATGCAGCACTCATTAACAAGTCGCCATTACCTATTGTCCAGAGCCTGATGGAATGTGATTTGTGCTCAATCACAACTGAGGTTGGCGAAGATTGTGACCATATTCAATTTCGGGAAATGCTTCCATTTCAACTTGCTGCTGCAAGTGGATGCAGTGTGGATGTCATCAACTTACTTTTGCGCTCCCATCCCATGTCTCTCGTCGGTGCTACAACTTCTTGTACAAACATGTTTGAAAGTTCTTGATTTTGTATCGTAGAGGGGAGATCTCTCATTTTAAAAGACATCTATCTAGATGACATTATCACCTTCAAAATTATCTGATTGCGCTAAATTGTTTCATACTTCTACACGGTAATAATAGACTCATTGCGGAATAATAATAAAACAAAAAAATCTAAACATAGTAATAGTTAACATCAACTCAATGCGTCCTGATCATCATAAAAAGGCTGTTGACTTGTTGGAAGACCATACCCATCCTCATATCCACTTTGAGATTGCCATGAAGAATAGTCATTCCCAGTCCCTTGCATGTCTGAATTGTAGTAATCATCATAATAAGACTCTGTCACATAATTTTCCCCCGCAGAGGTTTTGCTAACGTCGTCCCTGAATATCCGTTAGAGGTTAGACCATTGTGAGACAGGAAGGACCCAGTGAAAAAAAATGTAATTAGATATTATCAGTTTGAGCAATGAAATCTGGAGGAAAGATCAATGACCGCTTACGAGCAACAAAATATACGGTAAAATGCAACTTCGCACACAACAAGGCAAAACAAAAGTCTCACCAAGAAAGTTTGGTGTACAACTGGGCCTGCATTAAGAAGAAAAAATTGGAAATAGTTCGTCCAATATACACCTCCCTTGAATGATTGTAAAAAATAAAACAAAACACAACGGAATGGCGTTAACTACCAGGACCACACGAAATAAAAATGAACCATTCAACGCACCTTGGGGTATACTTTGATGGAAGTATAGCTAGCCGGGATACATTGTACAATAACATAACCAACTCCACTGCTTTGTGTAAATTCAGCACTCCTTTCAATCTTTTCTTTGTTGCATGAGAAGTACCTCCTCCCATCAACCCCAAAATTGCACCCATCATTTCTCCCAGGAATAATACAACCAGGGGGCTCAACACAACTGTTCGAAAGAGAGCAGATTTGACTCCTTTGGCACTGCTGCGGGTTCCAAATGTGGCATCAGCCAGTTCGTAATGGTGTACGGTTCGCCACATGAGAATGAAGAAGAAAAAGGAAACAGAAACCCTCGAAACAGTAGTGAAAAGTTTGAATCGCCCCTGCTCATCAATGGCAGAAGATGCTTCTGCGGCCGATTGTGATTGTTGAAGTTGCTGCATTATGTCATATGTGGATTGTAGTGATGTTCAAGAAAGTTTAGTCGTCAGGTGATGTTTGTAAGGATCCAGTTGCAGACGATTGTGATGAATCAGATTTTTATTCGGTAGGAGTACAAAATAAGATGAATGATATTTGCAGCTTCAAAGCCGAGAAATCAGGACAAAATACTTGGATACAAAGACCACCCACAATCCGTCGGCAGAGACATAAAATTGACCCACCTCTTGCTGTTTCCTCCATGCAATTGCCCGATCTTCAACCGTCTCTCTGTAACCGTACATTGGATCATTGCCTCCCATCCCCATAAAACTTCCAGGCTGTTCAACCACTCCAGGAGCAAATGAGCCTGCCGGCGACGAAGAGATTGCAGGATCATTTGACATCGGCATTGGTTGCGTTTGTCCATTACTTGCACTTGCATCGCCGTATCCATAAGATGGGGGAGCAGTGCTGCTGCCAGCATCTCGAGAAGGATCGCCGCTGCTACCACCCCGAGGAATAGAGTTTAATATTGCACTGGTTGGAATAACTGTGAAATCGTGATTGCGGCCATGCTTGCCCAGGTTGACGACGGCACGGTGTTGCATGAAGTGCGAAGTGGATAGCTGATGAAGAAGAAGTGATGAGGTCGAAGTCGAAGCGGACGCCATGTTCATGCTTGAAATTATTGATGATGTTGCAAGGACGATGAGCGGAAATCGTCTGTTGAAAGTATCAGGATCCACTCTGAATGAAGCCTTTCTACTTGATGAAGTCATTGTTCGTTGGTTATCCGCAATCCGCAATCTTCCGCAATGTTGGGGGTTTGGGTGTTCGTTTGGGTAAATAGCATTGACTAATAGTCACTTACTCTACTATTTTGGCACTTTTTGGCAATAGTAACACTGAAAAATAGTGGAAGGGCTATGTGAATAAAGTAGTTGGTCAAAATAATAGTGACAAGCCTCTTGCAAACAAAATAGTCACCCAAGAGAGTAGTAACTTTTTTCCTACAAAACAAGAGTAACTACCAACTTACTACTAACTTACTACTATTTTACTACTATTTTACTAAAAAAACAACAAATTGTGCTTATTTTGAGCTAGACCGTGATAAAAATATGCCAACATACAACTTCAAAATGTAAATTTTGTCAACATTACCCCAATTCCATCATGAATAAGTTGTTCTTCATTGAAGTAAAATGATAACATGCCCCCTTTTGATGAAAGTTGACCAAGTTCCAGCTGTTTACATGAAAAATATGACTGAAAAACAAGCAAATTCATTCATTCCTAGTGATTCCAGAGGTATTTTATAGTAGTAAATCAAGTAGTTACTACTTGTAACTACTTCTAAAATAGTAACTTCATATGTTTGATTCAAATTTCAGAAGGAGTAACAGTAACATGGGAAGTAGTAACAGATTTAGTTGAATCAAAATAGTAACGTTGCAAAGTAGTGTTTTATTATGACTTATGACTCCATGAAAAAGTAATAGTAAATAATAGTATCAGTTTTGAGTTACTCTTGAGCACTGATTCTACATGCTATGAGGACTTGATTCCAATTTGAAACATGTTTTTTTTTGGGGGGGTGGTGCCAAGATATTACAGGTTGAAGATCTATTCAAATCTAGGGTAATAAATATGAATCTTGTGGGTATGTTTTAGTGTTGGTGTGACAGAAACAGATCATACAATTAAAGGTAGATTTTATTTTTGTAGTCTGTAGTCTGCAGAGAGAGAAAACAACAAAAATTTCTCCCTCCTCTATTTAAAAAGAAAAATCATAACCATGAGCAAAATTTCTACAATCTATGCTTCCATTTTTTAATATCTGACATTTTATCAGTGTTGACAAATAATGATTCAAATAATTTAGCTGATTTAGATGATGGTTATTATGATTGCAATGATGTGGTCAATAACAGCAATGCTAAGACCATTGTCATGTATGAAAACAGTGAGAAACCATACTACTTGCCCAGAAAACTTGAAATTCCAATTCATAACAATGTTTCTCGAATTTCCAAAAAAAGAAGCTTGCATGACATCTACAATCCAAACCAAAGAAAGCAACTTCCAGAATTAGAACAATCAAAAGTAATCAATTTCATTTATTGTTATTGTTCAAAAAAACACTTTTCAACAGAGGGATCCAGTACTGTGTCAAATTGGAAAATTTCAAACTAAAGAAACTTAATAAGGACAATGAAAAAAAAANAAATTTCAACTGCAAAAGCACTGTCCTCATTCCAGAGATGTTAAACGGGTAAGCAGGGAAGGTTCAGCTACTGTTTTCAGTGTTTCAATTGAATACCATCATAAGAAACATATTACACAATGAAGATTTGATGCAGGAGGACAATCTATTGAAGTGCTATAACTACTTCATATCAGAACCGCATGGGCAAGAGCAATCCAAAAGTTTGTGAAGAGGGCTCTGATGATTTCTCATTCCCAATTCTCATCTTTTACATCAATAAATATCAAATTGATATCTGTGGAACACTTGCTTCATCACCCCTTAATTTTAATATTTTAGTATTCAGCAAATGAGCAAAGGTTGAATGATGGAATAACCTGACCTATGTGCTCAATTTAAAATATGGGAAAGGAAAAGTTATTAGACGATTCCTACCAGATTCAAATGTTAACATGGGCATCTTTCAATAGCAGAGGGGCTTAAAGCTCTTGTGGAAATTGCAAAGAGGGGGGTATGAAAGAAAGGATAACAATCACTATGAGGGATAGAAGAAAATTCACTTAGGATGTGAATACCAAACAATGGTTCCATGTGAGATATCACAGGTCAAAATCAATTCTGCATCACCTACAATAGTGTTAACAAAAAGCAATACTACATGAGTGTCTCTGGAGAAAAGCTGCAATGTCAAACACTGAAGTTTCATGTAGGCCTATCAAAAAGACATTGTTGACAGACTGAAGGATAAAAATTCAAAATTAGTAAGCAAAGAATATCCCAGGTATTCTGGACTCAAGAGTGCATTTGAAGGGGTCCCAATTAGTGCATATTGTAGATCACATGGTACCAGCGAGCAGATGCACTGCATACTTTTGGGAATGGAATAATCAGGAGTATTTGATTTTTATCAATACTAGTATTGTGGAAGAAAATGAGAAGGATCAGAAAATTAATGATTCACTTCATCAGAGGCTTGCTGCAGTTTCCAATGATCAAAGCTACAGGGTAATACCAAGAAATTCTTGCAGAAACAGAATAACAGATGACACAAAAATGACATGAACTGAGAAAAGGGGGACCTGTTTTCCAAAACAAGACCTTAAGCTATTTCTTGCCTATGAATACTAATTTTCAATCCTATCAACAGAGATTAAATGGGTAAACTGAAGAAAGTTGCTGCTTAACTTATGAAATGGATAAAAAGTTCCTACAAAGATGGAGATGTTTTTTTTTCAAAATACATGCACTTCTAATGCTCCTGTTGAATGTTGAATAGTTTGGTTGTGCATATATTTTTTTGGAAGAGCAGGAGAAAACACACTCCAAACTTCCCTAAAAATCTGGAGATAACACAAAAAATGGAATGTATTCTTTTGCACTCCAAGTTGAAAACAAACCTTTGAAACACTGTGCTTTAACAAAGCAAATGAATTTCTGCATACAAAATTGTTACCAGAAAGCTCCAATTATCAAAAAATTATTTCCAGAAGACAATTAGGATGATGACAAGGGCATTATTTGCTTTTCTAGTGATAAATTTCATCTTAAAATTAAAATGGGAGCATCAACTCCAGACAGTAAAAGAAAATATTCTGTAAAATGGAAAACAAAGGTGAAACATAATGTTACTTTTTGATGCTGAAAAAACACTTCTTGTTGTGTTATCCAACTATGCAAAATCTTTTGGAGTAAATGGTCAACTTTTGTTGTGAAGTAACACAACAACCAAATTGAATGGAGAACTTTTCTGGGCAACACCTTAATGCAGGGAAATCTCTTGGTATTACTGGTGCATGGTAAAGTTTTACAAAAGAACATCAAACTCTGTAAGGTGATGTCTAGCAAAAAATCAAGGATTTTTCAAAAGTCCTGCAGAAGGAAGATTTCTGACTCCAGGCCTTTTAGCAAACACAAGGGGCTATCAACAGAGGTCTACATTTTTGGAACTCAAGAAAAACAGTTCAAAGGCGAGTAGTTATATGCTGTAAAAGAAGGTCACTTAATAAAGAATTTTGTGAAAGAGGTTATTCTATGGTCAATCATTGGAAAATATTGTGAAATTGTTGATGTTGAGACAATACACTCATTGCATTTGTTTTCTAGATATTGGTGGGAACAACATCAGAAAAAATTTCTCATTTTGCCAAGAGAAAGATGGATAGAGCATTTTACAACTCATTTTAAGTAGTGAAGTTGCATATTACCTGTTTACAAAATTGAATTTGAGTTGTTTACAAAGTAGAAAAAAATAAACAATACATTAGTCAGATCATAAAGCACCAAATACATTCATTATCCACAATAGCACATAAATATATCACTAACTTGAACTAACCAAAACATTGTGGGCCTTACAATAAGTTGTTAATGATAAGCACCATATTGGTAAAACTTAGTACACTCCTCACAATTTCTCTTTAGGGTCCAATTTGATTTAATCTAGGATTGACTTGAGTATCTCCTCTTTTTAATTACAGAAGCAAAAAATGTTTTCACAAAAATTAATTTTGAAATCAAAAATAAAATGGTGCAAACATCCTTGTGAAAAATCATTTTTCCGACATCAATATTTTTGAAACACAAATTATGAAGGTGTGGTATAAACTATAAATGCAATTGTTGGAAAATATAAATAAATGAATGGTAACAATCTGTCAGTTTTGAAATCATTCTGATCAAACTGTGGAACAGATGATTTTTTCTGATAAAAAACAATGTATTCCCATCCCTTACTAAGTCCTTACCCTCTACATGCAATTTCAGTAGTTTTTGGTTTTACAATGGGGTTTCATTTTATGTTGCTGCAACAATTGATAATTATATTACCCTATCACTATCAAAGGATGGTGGTGGTCAGTAGCACTGAATTATCTTTCTGCTTGACAATTCATTTGATAATGGTTATCAACTAGCTGAGAATATCAAATTGGGTCATTAGAAGCACAGCAGAATTTTCACAAAATTTGCATATTAATCCTTTTTGTCAGTTATTGTAAACTATTTCTCTTCAATTCTTTTGGCAATAGCATTATGTGATATGTATGTGGAAATCAAAAGAATCCAATAAGGGTTCAAAGCAACATTTGAATAGAACAATACACATTGGAAGAATATGTGATAAGAGCTGGATGGTATGAATATCAATAAAAACTATCAAAGTATCTTTAGCTCTGATCAATGCACCATATTAGGTACTTGGTTGAGAAAAAAAGAAATGCCATATGCACCAATCAATTGAACTCTGACAATATATGGACATAGACAATATTAAACAACAGCTTTGTTCTAGCACATTTGCAACTTTGTGCTACGATGAATACACTCATCTACTGCCTTTGACAAGATTTGATAGTCCTTTCCCCAATCTGCTATTTGATTTTGCATCACAAATATTTGAAAACTTGAGGATTGGTGTTGGTTCTTGCCAATGTTGCCAATGTCATCAGCAGCAGTTCCAGCAGTTAGGGCTTTTCAACTAGGGGGCAGTGGGCAGTGCCCACTGCCCCCTAGTTGAAAAGCCCTAACTGCTGGAACTGCTGCTGATGANTAATTCTACATACGTAACAGTTGAATTTTTAGTGCGTATGTAGAATTAGTGCCATATTGGAGCCCACTAATTCCCACGTGGACAATAGCCCACCAAAAATAAATTCCTGCCCCCTAGTTGAATAACACTACCAGCAGTCAAGTCTAGTTAAGTACAATAGCAGCCAACAGCTGTTGTTTGCTTTGGGCATTTCCCATGCATTTTCCCTGAATTTTCCAGCATTTCCGCCAGATTTTTCCTAACCCATGGGCAATATGACAAAAAGATAATGACATGTGGAAAGGTTTCGTCATGAGTGGAGATAAGTCAAAACCTCTAAGTTTCAAATCTTTTGAAGATGACGTTCGTGGTTCCAGATGGTTCCCATCAATCAGCCCTCCGCCCTCCATCCTCCTCCATCCTCCATCCGCCTTCATTTCAACCCTCAATCAACCCTGCCGTTTGACATTTGACATAGTAGTAAGTTAGGTAAAGTTATAACTACACCTAGGACAAGTTCAACCCAAACGGGAGTCTTCATACGCCGACAGTTGTGAACCTACAGCGTTGTGGCCGAGACCACAAGGAGAGAGGGCTCACCATCCAGGCATTATAAACCCGGGTAATTGATGAAGAATCATCAAACTAAAAATAAATGCCCTCTAGCCACCTTGTGCTGGACCACGAGACTGTGTGTTAGACAACAGCCGACAATGAGCACGTGCCGCTTTAATAGCCAAGAGCCAATACTCTTGATCTTCTCCTAGAGTAGTATCCAAATCCTCCAAGTTAATCTCCAACAAGAACTGATCCTCACGCAATAAATCTGAAATACCCAATTCAATCTGTCGATCTATTTCCAACTGAAGCTCCTCCTTCCGAGCTGTAACCAAAGTGCCAGTAACTTTATGATGGACGACCACATTGCGATATACCCATTGACTATGAGTGAGTTGCAAGAGTTGTAAAACAAGTCCCTCCGCCCATTTGTCAATGGTAAGCCGAGCACCAGCAAGAGATTGATGAAGTTGTTGGACCTCCACGAGTGATGATGTAATCATACCGCAGAGGAAGTAATGCCAACCAACTTTATCCAAATCCCTGGCAACCGACTGAAGCCGTGGTATGTCACGTGCAACGGTGGCGAAAGATAAGTAGCCGCGGCCCCGAAGAAAGGAGATAATAAGATCAACAATGTCGGGGTCCGTATCGACTTGGCGCAACCACTTCCGAAGCCGTTTGATGCCATCTAAAAGGTGTTGAACACGACCATCCTCTTGACACAAGGTAATATGTGGCACTGTCTCAATAGCACGCTGACAACTCGGACAATGAGGTGACTTCTTGTCCTGATGGGTGAGATAAGATCTTGTTCCTGCAACTCCAGCCACATGTTTTGCCGCCCAAAGTTGGAAGAGCTTAGTAGCAGTCGTGAGAGTGTTATGGACATGCCGCCAGCTAATCAAATGGAAGACGTCTTTGGGCATAACCTTATGAGCGGAAAAGAAGTCACATGCTAGTTGTTGGTGTGCGAAGAAACGAATGAGAGGCCCAGAGTTAGTAGTGATCTTATGCCCATGAATGTAGGCACTGATGGGCTCCAAAGGGAATGGATGTGCTTGAGTTTGGAGAGTAGGAACAGCTGATCGGACAGAGTGTTTGGCATGATGGTCACATTCACAATTGAGTTGAGCTGGCCGCGATAAATCATCCCATTTGGTCTCATCATCTTGATGCGCCTTCACGTGTGAGTAGTAAATTGTGAAGGAGAATGAATTGCAATGGACCAAGAGCATCTTAAGAATATCTGAGTGTTTCGAACGAGCAGGAATCCGATGAGGAGGTAGGTTGATGACTTTGTTCAATGCCCCAAGGCAATCACTAAAGACATGGGCTGAACCCAGTAGGCACGGGTGTAGTTTATTGACGCTGAGCAGAATAAGATGCACTGCTAGAAGCCCAAGGAGTTCGCCACGATAGGCACATGCCGCCAAGTTCTTCTCTGGGAATTGTCCCACCAACCTGCCACGCCCTTTTGAGCATTCTAGAACGAACGCAGCCGCACAGAGATCGGGATAGAGCTCAGCTATGAAGGATCCGTCAGTGACAGCTAGGAGCGATTCATCTTGAATAGCATCAACGAGCCAGTCAAAACCACCCGTAATACGAAGGTGCTTCCATAACCACATACTGCCCCATTCTTTAAGAACATCGATGAAGGACGAGGGTGGAGGTGGAGCTTGGTAACCTACCCCATAGGCCAGTAACTTGACAGAGTCCTTACGATAAGGAGCAACCGTACAAAGAAGAGGAGCTTGAACGCGTTCAACACCAATGGCACAACAAATGAAGCTGGTAGTGCCTCGGGTGGAAACTGCCTCACGATGACGGCGATAGATATCCATCGTATCTTTCGAAGTATAATGAAAGATCTTGTCAGAATCCAAACAGTAACCCCAATCCCATCGGCGGTGAGTGGATGAGACGAAGTCTCCAAGACGGTCGAGAAGAAAGCCCAGTGGCGTCACTTGACGAAGCGCATCCTGCCACAAAGTGAAATCGCTTCGTGTAGGTCGTTCCTGAGGCCAAAAGTAGTCCGACCATGAGTCACCAACAGGCCGTGGGTGCAGATATTTGGGATCCAAACGTTTCCCATTGGCCATCATAATATCAGACACGAAGAGAGTTTGTTGATGAACTCGCACGCGATTGAGGCGCTCCAGCTCGTCACCTTTATAACCAAGATCTATGAATTGTTGGAGGAGGAAGTCATCACCAACTCTAGGAAATGACTTGAGCTTCAAGTTTTGAATGATAAATTGAAGATGGAAAATTGAAGAGACTTCCCAGATCCTCTTGAACCAACAATCAGTTAAAAGATGATGGAATCGAGTGTACGACAAT
>JALLOT010000911.1:0-17029 GCA_036939595.1 Thalassiosira livingstoniorum
TTTTATGTAAAAATCTTGGTGGGGAGCCCACCTGCCCACTAAAATCAAAGCCCTAGCTGCAGCAGTGTGTTGGAATATGTCATGTTTTGTCATTTATTCTAAGTACGGCCGGAGATTGAGTTAGCAAGTGATTACTATACATAGCTGAAATAGTTCGAATGAACTTGGATGGAATTGCAGATTGCAGCTGCTGCGCTCAAAGCATTTGGAAAATCCAATGACGTGGCAGGTGGCAGGTGGCAGGTGGCAAAGGCAATGGCGACGGACTGTTGTTTGTTGTTTAGTCCGTTTTTAGATTGTGTGTAGTATTACTACAATCTCCAACAGAGAGCCAGTTTAGCTCTAGACTCTAGACAAGGCAAGAAAACGGAAACGCACAGGCATTTCGCCCCGCGTTCGCTGCAAACATGTTAGTCCGAAATTGGAAATTGGGCACAGGCCTCCTGTTTCACATTTGCACTGCTCGTGCTTTTCAATCGTCATCCCGATTGTCACCGTCAATTGCATCTCGTCGTGCAATCCACCAACCGGCAGCGTTTCTCCACAAATCTTGGCATCGTGCCATATCCCCATTTTCTCCACTTGCACAAACTGCTCTCTTTGTCTCCACCTCCACTGAAGATGCCGTCCAAACCACCACATCACCTTCGGAGAACCCTCTTCTTCAATCGTGGTCTGATCAGCCCTTTCACCTGCCCCCATTTGATTCCATCACTCCCGCTCATTTTCGACCTGCGCTTGAAAAGGCAATGGAAGACCACCTGGCCGATCTCGAAGCCGTGGCTAACTCCCCAACCGATAACTTTGATTCTATCCTCGGAGCCTACGACCGGGCAGGATCTCTCTACTCTCGCGTAGCTGCAGTTTATGGAAATTACATTTCCAGTCTCAATACTCCAGATATGCAAGAGGTTCAGACTGCCATGGCACCAATTTTGTCGAGGCACAGATCAAAGTGCTACAATATTCCTGGGCTATTTGAAAAGATTGAAAAAATGTACGACACGAGAGCTGAGAAGTTGGAGAGTAAGGAGTGGACTGGTGAGCAGGCTCGTTTGGCAGAGAGGGTTTACATTAATTTTGTCAGGATGGGAGCAAAGTTTGATGAGGAGAAGAAGAAAGAGTATGCTGATATTCAAGGTAAATGAAAATTTCCACTTTTTTCTGGATTTCCTTTCAAAGTTTTCGGCGATCTCCTAAACTCAATGACATACATTTGCACCTACACCAATACTTAATTTACGCAACACACAGCTGAATTAGCAACTCTTCAAACCAAATTTATGCAAAACATCCTCCAAGACGAGGAGGAGTGGGAGCTTCTTCTCACCACGGAAGACATGGAAGGCTGTCCTCCCGATCTCATCGCAGCAGCGCATCAGGTAAATGTTCCACTTGTTTTGCCTTTGAAAAGTTTCAATTCTCCAAGTCGTTTCTAACTCGTCAATACTGCGACAGGCTGCCCTTGACCGGAATCATACTCAACCCGACGACCACATCATCACCCTCGGTCGAAGTCTTGTCGAACCCTTCCTAACCTACTCATCGCGCAGAGACTTGCGACAAACTGCATTTGATGCCTGGACCCGCCGTGGAGAACTCTCCACAGAAAGGGATAACTTGTCCATCGCCACGCAAATATTGCGATTGAGAAAACGTCAAGCCGAACTCCATGGCAAGTCCAACTTTGCGGAGTATCAAACAGAGGATACCATGGCACAGAATCCAGAAAATGTGATGAAACTTCTTTCGGATGTGTGGGCTCGTGCAAAGGAGGCTGCGAATAGGGAACGTGAGGCGATGGAAGCATTCCTTGTGGAGAAAGGGGAGAGTTTGGAGGGAGGTATTCAGCCACATGATTGGAGATATTATGCGGAGCAAGTGCGCCAGGCTAATTACAACTTTGATGAGAGCGAGCTGAAGCCTTACTTGAGTTTGAAAGCCGTAACTAATGCAGTGATGGATGTTTCGAATAGACTTTACGGACTCAAGTATGTGAAGAGGGAGGATGTGAAGGCTTACCATCCGGATGTAGATGTTTACGAAGTTCGCCGGTCAAAAAAACAGGCCGGTGGTAACAGTGGTGCAGGAGAGGATGAACTTGTCGCTATTTTCTTGCATGACAATTATGCTCGTCCGCACAAATTGAGTGGAGCATGGATGAGTGAGTATCGTTCACAAAAGAAAAATCTCATTCCCGGGTCGGATCCACTGGAAGGCATTCCAATCGTATCTAATAATAACAATTTTGCTAAGGGAAGCGGAGCTACGCTGTTGTCTTTTGATGATGGTGTAACTCTGTTCCATGAAATGGGTCATGGTCACCATGGTATGCTCAGTGACGCTACTTACAGACAATTGGCGTCTACAAGTGTCTTACGTGATTTTGTGGAGTTGCCTTCCCAACTGATGGAGCACTGGCTAAGGTGAGTAACTGGAATGCATGATGATGTGGATGATTTTTGTTTGTAGCGTTAGGCTCATTCGGTTTCATTATTTATGAACATAGTGAGCCGGTGGTCCTGAAAGAACATGCGAAGCATTACAAAACTGGTGAATCTGTGCCTGATGAGCTCCTTCAAAGGCTCAAAGCTGCAAAACTTTTCAATGAAGGCTTTGCAACAGTAGAGTATACAGCTTGTGCACTGTTGGATATTGCAGTTCATTCACTCTCCAACTACGATGAAGACTTTGATTTAGCAAAGTTTGAGAAAGAGTACTTGGAGGAACAAGGCATGCCTCAGGGTATTGTCATGAGGCATCGCCCTGCTCATTTTGCGCACCTTTTTGCCAGCTCTGGTTATGCTGCTGGGTACTATGTTTACATGTGGGCGCAGGTGCTTGACAACGACGTATTTGCAGCATTTGAGGAGACTGGTAATGTTTTTGACCCGGAGACAGCAGAACGTTGCAGGAAGTACATCTACTCTTCCGGGAATACCGTTGCTCCGCAGGAATTGTTTCGGTCATTCCGTGGGAGAGATCCTGAGATCTCCTTTATGTTAAAAAATCGTGGACTTGTGTGAACTATGACATTAGAACAACGTTAATTTTGGATTTGGGGCTTGTAAATATTGTAACAAACTTCACTTATTTGTGTAAAGTCCAGCATTAAATTTCGTGTTCACTAGTGGCAGTAGCAATGCATGATTCGTTATCAACTTCAAATCACGAAACATGGTGAAGGAAATGTTCATGATTTCAGTTTCCACACTAGAAATTTAATAAAGTAATTGATCAGAAACAGGTCTACCAGATAGATGAATATATGGTACTGGGGTATTTCTGTGGAATGCTGACACTTCTTTCCAGTTTAAAAATGTTCTATCCTTTTTCAAGAATTTTATTTTCCAAAACTTTGGTCCAAGAAAAATGCATTTGCAGAGGGGACGATCTAGATAGTACTCCTGTTATCTTTCCCTTTAAAAAGGATAAAGTCAGAGGTTTTGACACAAATTCCTGATCACACAAAGTGTTGTAGTTGGTTCACCATGCTAAAACGAATTTCTGAGGCCAAAGTGAGTCCAAGAAAAAATAATCAACTACAAAATCAGTTGAAGTATGGGGGATTTAACTATTTGTTCACACCAAACATGAACAGTCAGAGTAAATTATGATCCATTGAAATTGTGTTTACTATACAAACTACCAGCCAAGCAAGTTGAAATATGTGGATTGTAGGATTCTTTGTTGCCACCCCTATTTAGGAGTACCAAACAAAGCTCTGGAACATCCCAGAGTCATGATTTTCTTTGTTAATGCAATATAAATACGTGACATAAAACATAGAATTTCACAAAAAATTAAATGTGATGAAATGATGTTTGACAATGAAATTGTTGTTATGGACTTCAAAATAAATAAATTTCATTATTAAAATTATCAACAAAAAACAATCCCAGATTTTTGTCTGTGATTTCATGGATTTTTGTGAGCTTTTGTCTGTTTTTGGGAGTTTTTATCTGTTATCATGGATTTTTGTCTACAAAAACCCACGAAAACTCATTAAAACTCACAAAAACACATGCAAATATCCACAAAAAAATGTAGAAAAATTAAGAAACACCAATTATTGACATTGTAATTTTACTTGATTATCAATGTTTGACGAAAGCAAACCTCATTGCATAGCCACCACCCACAATGACACATGCATACACAAGGTGACAGAAATTGCTGATGACCACTGTGGATACAAGTCTTTTCCAATACTTCCATCATAATGTAGAGGCCTTTGCAATGATACCTTCAATTGATGATGGTAATTCAGGAGAGACATTGCTGTAGCTTCAGTTTGATACTAAACAGGCATTGCCTCTGGTCTTGACTTTTGCTTGCTGTTGCAAAATGTTTCTTATGGCAACACCAGCAATTGAGATGCATTAAATGACCCATTCCAACTACTGATACATCATTGGTGGATTTTAAGCAAGCAAATGTAAAAGGCACATCAATGGCTCCAGTGCCACATGATCCAATTTTCTCTGGGTATTTGCCAATGTGGGGTGGAGGTGTTTTCTTTTTTAGGTGGGGCAGATAACATGAAGAATGAAGACATTAAATTTTGGTAAGATTGTTCAGTTTTGATGCTATCATTCAAAGTACTGATGTTCAAGATTTTTTTGGTTTGTTTTTTGTAAGGATTTTTCATGTATTTTCATTGGTTTTTGGGTGTCTTTGTGGATTTTTGTGGATAAAATACAGTAAAACCCACAACATACTCACAAAAACCCATAAAACAAATGAAAAAGCAAACTAAGTTAAAAATATTAATAAATAAAATTAGGTTTGATATATTTTATTTGCAATTGCCAATTTCAACTTTGACATAAATTTTGTTAATGTAGTGTTATTTCCATTATTGATCACATTGAAAATTGAAACAACAGAAGTACTAAACTGCTCAAAAAAGTTGTGAAAAGCATGTTGATGGGATGTTCCTGGCATTTAAATTATTATTCAAAGTTACTTTGGTGTATTATGCTTTGTTGATTGGTATGTAAGTAATGTGCAATTTGAATAATTATAAAGTAGAGTATTTCTTACCACTGTATCCCAAAAAGTAGAATACATAAGTTGAAATATGTGATTCTGTCTCAGATACAAATGTGTTAAGTTTATACATACTGCTTGTCGAGTAATAATGATGGTCCTGGTCCCTTTTGTGACATTTTTTACTCTTTAGCAATCATTTAGTTTAATTCTGAGTGCAACTAGCATGGCACATGACACATCCATGTTCATTACCTTAATCATGGAAAATATTTGTGAGCCAATGTATTCACATTATTCACAATGACACCCAATACAATGAAAAATTCTCCTTTCACTTATATTACCAGGAGGAAATGGCTCTTGCCAAATTCTGCATTTTCTCAATGCTCAGATTGGTTTAATCTCAATTTTTTATCAGTTTTTGTTTTGGGGTCAAACATTTGATATCAAAAATGAAAACATAATACTAAACTCATTTTTTGTTCTATTATTGATGCAGCTCATGTTCAATGATGAGTACACTTGGAACAACTTCCTCATCAACTACATGTACTTAAGACTTAAGGACTACTTTTATTCAACAACCATGGTGTGACAAGCTCTCTGGCTTGATCAATATACCAGAATCACTTTAGAACTTGCATCCCTTGGTGCTCTAAGCAGTAATACATACTTGATAAAATCATTTGTAGTAATCCAATGAAAACTCACCCCAGATCTGGGCTTTGTCCCTTAGAATTAGAATTGAACTACCAGAAAGTGTGAAATTACTATCCCAAGGATGTTTGCACTGTGTTTTGCTTTTATCAGGATTTTTTCACCACCAACATGGGCCCCAAGAGGATGCCATTAGCATCACCAGGCGATTAGGGGGTGCTGGAGGGTTGCTAGTTAAGCTCGTGTTGTCTGATGGGCGGCAGCGCTGGTACCTTACTGTACTATAGCATCAATATAATAATACTGTACAATATGATACAAAGAACTAATAAACAACATCAATGTAATTGGTCTATGCTCTATGAAATTGACCACATCCATTGCAATTTAGTACCAAGATAGGGTTTTGCTCATCCCAACCAAGGCAACAGTGTTTGAAAGCATATCATCCTCTCTTTCCAAGGGAAAAAATTGGTCAATTAGTTGAAAACATGGCAATATTACTCAAGGCTTTTGTTTACTAACTAGTGCTAGAATACAACCATTTTTATCCAGTAATATATACTGGATGAACTCAGTGTAGGAAGAGATGGGGAGTGAGCCCCCCTAGGAGCACAGATGGATCAAAAAATTTTACCTCCAAAACTGGATATTACTTATACCAGCTGACACATCATGCATGTACCTGAATCTCCATGTGCCTATGGATTTTACATGACATTCAGTAAGAGCTTGTGGTCCAAATGCGTTGTTATTTAGTCATTTTCATATCTTGCCCAGAGATATTGATGTTTTACTTCATTTGTCCGCACAGAGCTTGTAGCTGTATAGTTCTATTTATGCTTAGCATAGACCTTACCTCACCCTCTGTACATTGAGACAATATTTACTGTATTGCAATTCTGACTGCAAAGCTGTAAGTTTTTTCATATCTAACTTTTGGAAACTCAAGAAAATATGCAAAGTAACTGCAATAACTTTATCCAACTAATTTTCTCAATAGTGGCCTCTACAAGAGTTGTATTTTTTGAGCCAATTTTTCATTTCCCCAGCTGTAAAAACTACAGTCTTATAATCCAATATGCTTGGACTTAACACTGCACCCTTTCCTTAGAAGTATGTTTTATTGTACTAATAGATTTGATAAGGTATGCCAGAATCCAGGTTTTTCATAATAAAACAACAAAGATGTTGACTTTTGAGAGAAAATAGATAGCATGATGGTCAATATCAAGTTCTTCTCAAGCATAAAGAATCAAAAAGGATGAGATGAAATATCCAAAAACCAAAAACTCAGTTCAAAGACACCATGTGTCCATTATCATTTACCAATGTTAGTGAATCAGTTTTGAAATTGTACTGATTCCACCACTGTTCTTGAATAGGCTTGAAAAGAACATTAAAAACACAGAGTGTCCTTTCTTTTTTGACAAAGAAATCTTCTTTTGGACATTGCATTCATCATGGAGTATGAATATATTTTTTATATAAAATAGTTGACAGAAATGGAAGTGGCTTGAAACGTGTGAATGTCTTGTTGAGATATTTCTGAAGAGATAACCAAATTCCATGAGATTTTCAAAAAATGGAATGACATTTGCATTTGAACATCACTCAGCAGAAATGGACCAAAGAAGAATTTTTCAGCTATGTAGATAAAACATGATAATTGCAAAGTAACAAATAACATCATTGGGGGCTCCATCATTGCTTATTCTTTTTTGATTAAGAAGTTGGAATTTGAAGTCCTGTTGTTGGAATATGACTCATGCCAAATCTTGTGTCCATAGATCAAATTTGAAAACTCTGCAGTTCAAAACTGCAATTTCCTGCTGGTTGTTTTGAAACCTCAGACTACAGTTAAGCATCTTCTAATTTCAATCAATTATCTTTTGACAATGGAAATTGATGACTGCTTCCACTTGTTAAAGATCAAAATAGACTGAAAGTGCAAAGTCTTACCTTTTTGTCCTTACTTGCTGGATTTATGACCAGGTACTCTGAGGTACACTGATTAGTCTAAATATATTTGACTGGGTCTATCAAAATAGCATGAGGTTTGGAATAGCTTTTTTTGAATTCACTTGGCATTGACTGAATCCCATTCATTTGGTCCCCAATATTATTTTTGACCATGAAGTTACTCTTGGATCAAAGTTCTACTGTTGGGTTTTGTATGAGTTGTTTTTCAGATTGGTACTCAAAATCCTGATGGGGACTATGAATGGAGGAAATGCAAAATGTTCAAAAATTAATTTTAAAATTGAACTTTGCTCCAAGCCCCCTCCAAAGTCACCTGAATACAAACCATATTTGAAGAGTTTGTTGATAAAAATCCTGATGATTATCACATGTAAACTCAAGGTCTTGTGGAGCACAAGAAAAGTTCAAAAATGGATAATTCTCCAATTGGAATTGCAGATAAAAATGTTGGATTTGATATGGCAAAGAATGAAGCATTGTCTTATTCTCCTTTTTTGCAAGTTGGTAACACTCCACATCAATAAGTATGAATTACTATTCATGAGCCTTGAATACAAGGACAAGGCACATGAACATGCATATTTGATTGAATTTGATAACTTTCAAAGTTTAAGGTTTGAGAACCTAAACATTGGAAGTACCCCTCTTTTATTTGATCAAAGTAAGAGATCCATTTTGGAATACAACAAAATCACTAGAAAACAACAAATTCAGGTGATGTCAACTGCTTGCAAAATTGAGTCATTTTCAATTACATACATTGAAGAATAGAAATTAGGCATCCTTTTTCCTTGGTTGTACCAATTAAAAGGATTGATGATAATGACAACACCAATCATTTTCAAATCCCTTCAGAAACAATATTATGACAAGGATATTCTACCATACATGGAGTTTCATTTTGCAATGACAATGAATCCAATGTCTTCAAAAAGTGTATTTTTTCAAGACCCTGATTTGGTGATCACTGTGTTTTGGACTTTTTTGCCATTTTGGACAATAACTAGAACATTAACCACTGGGAATTAGCTACCACAGATTAGATTCTGTTTCATTTCATTGCAACATTTGCCAAATTAATTCATTTTTATACCATATTTTTGTGTAAACATCTTGCACAGTATATAACCATTTTTGGCTCCACCTTAAATCAAATTTACTGGAAATGGTCCAAGCTGTTTAAGGTCCTTCTTATTATCCAGCCCATTTTGATTGCTATGACAGAATGGCAGATTTGTCATTTTTTGTGTCAAATCCAAAACTATATTCAACATGTATCATGTGCACAGAAAAGTTGAATGTACTAACAAAACAACAATGTTGCTCTGGAATACCAATAATTCAAAGCAACCAATGTGTAGAAGTACACATACTACTTACTTCAAAACCAAAATTTCAGGAAATTCCAAACAATCTCTGAAGACATTTTGAAAATCCAATGTCTTGAAGTATACCAAAAAGGCAGGAGCATGATCCAGCTGCTTACATCAAGCCTCTCTTTCCCATGTATTGAAACACACCAATTATGCTGGAAAATGTGTACAGTACTTGCTTTAAAGCCAATTTTCGCTCCACCACACTGACAAGTTTGGTACGTACCTTTCTTTTGCCATTTTAAGTCAAAATAGTTTGGCCCAAACAGAGTCAGTTTTTCTTTCTTTTTCAGTCTTGAGCTGTCACTGCTTGTCTCAAGCCAAGTAAGATGAAATTTTCTCTTGTCCACATCTTTGGATTGATCACCCAATAAAGATGAAAAGTTTGAACAAAATACGTGAAGCCATTTGGATGGTGTTACAAATTATTGGGAAAGTCTGTCCATCTCAAAAAGATGCACCAGGAGATTCTGAGGGAGATAATTGTCTATTGCTCTCACTGTGAAGCAAATCATAATTTTCAGTCCTTGGGAGGAATCAATTTTCACCACCTCAAATGCTACATCTTTTTAGGATTCAGATAGTGCCTGATTGCAATTCACAACACAGTTGCTTCAGTGTAAGTGCTACAGAATATCATGAAGAATTTTTGCTATGATTGGATTTTAATTATTTAGTGGACTTCCAACTTCCAGCATATTCATATTTTCATACCAAAAATACACTGCAGTTCACTAGGGAGTATATGTCATATGTGCCTGTGCTGACTGCATACTCATTGTGAATAGCAGGCAGCACAAAGTCAGCCAATTTCAAGTATCAAAAATTATGGAGTTCAACTCAATGCAAGATGAGAGGTCAATCGCTACTGCAGGAACCAATGGCAAATATTTCCAAGGGAGCAACGGCACAAGAATCTGAGGCAACAAATGAGACAGTTTTCAAGGAAGCAATTTCCAGCTGGACTTTTCACAACAGCACATCTGATTTACTAATGCAAGAATTTATCATGGCTTGCAACTTGATGTTGTGAGAGCTTCAGCCCAATCCATGTGAAAGCAAATGTCCAATAAACTTTACCTGAAGAAACTTTGCTCATTCCAAGTGGTCATATCAGTTTCTGAGGGAGCTCAAACAGTAAATAATTTCAATGACAAATTAAAATGCAATGTGTCAACATTCATAGCATAAATGGATGCAGAATATTTCTGAAATCAATTGTTTCAGTTTACTAGGGAGTAACATGAACCCTGTTGACTAGCAGAGAACTTTTGCACTTTGCAGCAGCAGTTCTCTGCACTCTTTCTGGATATATGGCTACCACTCTTGTTGGTTGTTGTATCAAATTTCTCAAACATTGGCTATTGAATTTACTTTGTCAATGCAATGATCTACTTACCTTTATCTTTCAACTTTGGTTCACCAGGGAGTGTGAGAATGTGGCTCATGCCAAGTCTCGGGTCTTCGGATCAAATTTGAAAACTCTGCAGGTCAAAACTGAAATTGACTGTTGTACTTCTGTGCAAACCTTATTTTGAGTCTGCTGGTTGTTTTTAAACCTCAGACTACAGTTGAATAGCTTGTAATTTCAATTAATTTCCTTATGACAATGGGAATTGACTGCTTCCGCTTTTATAAATCAAAATAGACTGAAAGTACAAAGTCTTACCTTTTTGTCCTCCTCATTGGCTTTATGGCCAGGTAGGCTGATTAGTCTAATATCAACTTTTTCTGTTGAATGGGTTTAGTTTTGCATGTATTTCCATTGGTGCTATAAGCAGAGTACAAGTATTTCGTGATGCAAAATCATCACTGGGCTTTGACATAAGGCTCTCATCCATTTCAAATTTTTGTCATTGAAATTGTTGATTATTTCCCTTGCTTTTACTAGTACTTACTCGTATTCACTTTACGTAAACCACCTTCATGAACTCCTTTTGCCATGCTAAATGTCATTTCAAAACACAAAAATTTCTTTATGTTCAGTGCAAAAACTCACTCATTTACTTTGGTCTAATAAATGATAATAAATGCACTCTACCAATCATTCACAAAACAATAACTCAAAACTTGTATTCATAAGTACATGTCGATAAAGAATATATGATAGCCTGGCTAACAACCAAAATTTATTTCACTACCAAAGTGATGAAATCAAAAACTCTAAACAACAAGAGCAGAAAGAAGAGTCTCAAAGAAGCTTTACTTTGAACTCTATCATAAGGGTTTGTACTGACCCCTCTATGATGAACCCACAATATCCCCGGATTTAAGATCCTCTATAAGTCGAATATGACCAAGGACTCACCAGCAGAGGAACATGGTAGTGCTCAGTTGGATCATCCAAACCAAATCTATGAGGAACCACATCCAAAAAGGGAGTCCCAGTCAAACGACTAGCCGAGAATTTTGCAAAGTAGTCGCCCACATAAAAATTCCATTCATAAACCCCTTGAACAAACTCTTTTCCTGCAAGTGCAGGTCCATCAAGACGCCCATCCGAGTTTGTGATGAATGACTTGATCAAAACTCGTTGGTGCTGTCGATGAGAATGATTACTTTCAGCATCCTTCGTAGTTATCTCTTCATATCGATACAATTCGATACTCATTCCAGCAGCTGGAGTTCCGTTCGCCGTATCCAAAACATGGCACGTCAAAAAGCCACCATGGCCATTACTTCCCTCGGAGTAGTCCACTTTTTCAAGAAGCCTCATCCAAGCAATTTTATCGACTTGAGATAAAGCACAAGATATTTCTTCCTCCATGGAACTATTTACTCTTCCCTCCAATGCAGAAAGTACAGTATATTTCGAAGCATTACGAACGGCGAGTATGAAAGGAAAGTCGAATTTGGATTTGTACGAATTGTTCAGCTCGTTAAATTTGGTGCGTTCGGTAGACGTGAGAGATGACAAGCCAGCGCGTCGTTGTTCCTGGCGGCTTTCTGCGGTGATGGGCTCATTCTTATCGGTGCCGCCACAGTCACCCCCTTCTTTCTTGGGAGGGTCTAGCTTCAAACATAGATCGGGATGACTTCTTAATAGCTCCAATTGCTTCTCTTTCCCTCCCTTTCGTACGTAGGATTGAATTTCGTCAAACAACTTCCGAACATTGGTGATGCGATCTTTTGTTGATTGGATTGTGGCTGGATCTTGAAGCGTCGGGGAGAGGTTTTCGTCATAAAATGATTGGACAATCCAAGGGGATTTTTCATAGATTCCTCCAATGTGAGAGAGGAAGTCAGTAACGGGGAGGGAGAGGAGGATGTTAAGTGGGATTTTGTTCATGGTGTTAGTTTTGTTTAGACCTATTCTAAGTACTTAGGAGTACTACTTTGCAATGGCAGCGGGCAGGGCGACAGGGCCTGACAGGGCACAAGGCGGTGAATGACGTGACGGACGTGACAAAGCAAAGGTGACAGAAGAATTTGAATACGAGTAAGTACTACAATCTACTACAATACCATACCATACTGAGTAAGTAAGTAAGTAGCATTGTACCTTACTCCTCTCTCTAGAGTTAAAGTATTGTACCGGGGTTTGCGGACTCGCTAATTTGAGTACCGTAATATACGTGGTAGTCTACGTAACTTTTTGTATGAGTACTTAAAACTGTTTCGAATCGTCAGAATACCTTTCTGCAGACAATACCGAGCGAAATTAAATTCGTAAGCAAAAATCATGTGAGTTTTGACATTGAAAATATTGGATCGGGGCTACTCAAATATACTCACTATATCTTTTCAGACATGTTTCTATTTTTTTAGACGGTCTAAAAAATAGAGACCGTCTGAAAGTCTCTATTTGCTTTTTAGACGGTCTCTATCGAATAGAGACCATCTCTATTTTAAAAAAAGCATGTCTCAAAACATAATGTGAGTACAAGCATTAACAAAGGGCTGTTTAAAAACCACCCTTCACAAATAAATCGGAAGACCAGGCTTCTCATTTGACTTTCAGTTACAATTTGTTTCTACGATAGGAAATAGTACAAAAGGCATGACTCGATAATGATGATATACAGGTTTGAATAATCATTAATTTTAAATATTTAAATTTAAGACAATGAATGTTACATTCCGATGCACATTTAACAATACAAATATAAGTAATGGTACATTTTCGATACGTATATTTCATTGTACCTGATTTGTATGGCCAAAAATTGTTGTCGGCATTTCTTTAAATTAAATTGTGTGCCAACAATAATTGCAGTAACAAATCGCTTATTATGTGAGGTGCCTTGATTCAGTCACACATGAAAAGAATAACCAACACTTTGCAAAAAAATGTTTAGTCTTCCCAGAGATATTTTGGTTTACACATTAAACATAATTACTCGGGGGTCAAAATATAGCTGGACACCCTTGTTTAGTCACAATATGCATTATTCTGGTGTAGGTGCAAGCAATTTTTGTAACAAAAAATAAATATCAAATTCAAAATTATAATAAAAGTTTATTTGCAAAATTTTTGCCATGTTAAGGAGTTTTAGAATCTTTTTGTTAATCATCCTCTTGTTGCTTATGAGAAGGAAGACCCTTTCCCTAGTGCTGTAGCACAATTGATGCTGGGGTCTCTGTTATCCTCATTCTTGTCATTGTTGCTGTTGCTTTCATTTTTGTCTGTCAAACCATCATCTATGATGATTGTGGTGGCCATGGCTTCCAAAAGTTCTATCAGAAACCATGGACGCCTATTTCTAACATAATAGTCAAACAGTACAAAAAAGCTACCCAAAGGAAGGGTAATGTAGGGAGTTAGGCCAAAGGCCACCATTGTCTGCAAATGTACCATGATTGCAAAAACCTGATAGCAAATGCACTGCAACAACAGTCATCATACAAGGTGCTCCTTCTTGCTCTTTTTTATCTTTAATCACCTTTCTTCTGCTTGAATAAAATGAGGAGTGGCCTTTTGCCATACCATATGCCAAATGTGAGACAGTATTGGAATGCTATGGGTAGCAGTGGTGGATGCTGGGTTTGTATTTTGAGACTTGAATAATTATTACTGTGAAGCAAACTAAATATTTTTTGCTTTTGTTGTCTTTAGTAAGCTAATGGGAAAAAATTGATACAACCCAAAATCAAGAAACAACCTTGAGTTCTTTTGAAAATGAAATAATACTTGCAAATACCTAATTGTTTGTGTTTTAATCAAACTGGTGAATATATCTGACTTTCTACTATTTGAAAGTATTAATAATAGAAGTAATAGCTGAGTTAAAGCATTATTGGATAAGTATTGAAATGAATGTATGAAATTTATTTTATTTTGATCAGGTACATCATGTTTTCTGATGATCTTCTGTCAGAAATACTTACATTTGAAAAGAATTTACAAAGACCAATTAATGATTTTTCTTTCTTTGATAAACATTTAGGATGACATCCTACCTCTCTAAAAGCAATCTATTTTTCACGTTTGTAGGTAGCTCAACTGTGCTACTTGCACTTTTATTAATATTCAAAACCATTTTATTTATGGCCTCTGTCAATATTTGGCGGACAAAAGCCGCGATCATGGATTTAAAGCGATTTCAAATCACATTTAAATCCAATAATGTATACCACATGTAAATTGGCCTTATGGGTACTTGCAAAAAGGGCTTTTTTAAATTGTTTAAATAGGCCTTCTGTTTCGAATACACGGTCAAATAGATTTAAAAGTACTGTACCACATGATAGCTATCAGCAATATACCATAAAGACTTATGCGCAAATACATGGTTGTAGCGTATTGCACGTATTGTACTTACCATAGTACTAGCGTGAGATAGAGACAGAATAGGGACCAAAGAGACAAAACAGATAACTGGTAGAGACCAAATAGAGACCAAATAGAGACCAAATTGAGAAATAATAGAGACCAGATAGGGACCGGTTAGAGACATGATAGTGACTGGATAGAGACCATATTAATGTCTTTATTTGGTTTGAAACTGGTCTGAAACGTGTTTGAGTCATTTTGATGGTCTTTATTTTTTGCATCTATTTGATCTGGATTATGTGCTAAGAATGGGCCATTGAATGAGAATGTGGGTCTTCTACCACAAAAAGATGATATATCGTAAGCACTCATTATTGCTAATTCTTGACGCAACAATTTTTGATAAAGTAATGAAAAAAGAACGAAAGGTAATTGAAAAACAAAATAAAAATTTATTACTTTTATTTTGACGTACCAGTACAGTTAGGTATATGGAGAATTCGTTTGTTAGCAATTCCGCAAACCCCCGAGCAAGCGCGCATACAATATGTACAGTATGTGCGGTATGTGCCAGGGTAAGTAGTAAGATACGGGTAGTATCGCACGTATGTACCATACAATTTATTGGCGAGAAACGAAGTTGTTATGTATGGTATTTTTAAAAAATAATCTTGTGACAGGCAAATTGAACAGTACAAAAGCATTTATTCGAATGAAACATTGAAAAATTGAATAATTATTAATTGATGATCAAATAATATTTTTAAAACATTTTCAATTGAATTGATCTTAGGCTGAAAAATAACACTTTTTGAACATTTTTTTCAGCCATATTTTTCAAGTCCTGAATTTACAATTCTGTAAGTCAAGGGAGTGTTTCTTGGCCTTTTGGACACATTCTTTCAACCACCTATGTGTTCTGATGCCTTGTTGATTCATTCAATTCTGATGATCATCAGCATTGGAAGTCCAAAGATACTAATTTTTTGATTCTTTTGAAACTGTGAAAATATCTACTTATAAATTATATGGGTTCAATACAACTTTTAATATCTTCAGCATCTCCTTCAGGATATGCCTACATAACTGACTTTAACCTTTGATGGCCTTGAATATTTTCATATTTTTTACTTTTGTTATTTTATTCATGAAAAGTTCCATTGATATTTCTATCTCTTACTCATCCTTGATCAGTACCTACCACATTCTGTTGTAATTTCAAGACATAAGTCAAAATGAAATAATTTTACCCTTATCATTGCCACCATATTGTCAAAATCCCATTTCCTTCACACAGCTCCTAGTCTTTTTCCCTCACTGTAAACCAAAGAAGGGTCCACTCATCCCATAACACCACCATAACAATCATCATTAAAAATAACTTTGTATATTGTGTGATGTGATGAGTACAAAGTTGATTGAAGAGAAAAAAATTGTGTAATTTTAAGTATTGGTGCTAATGATATGAAGTCAATTTTAATCTTAGTACAAAAAATGCAAAGAATACTTTTTACTGATTCTTATCTTCTTTTTTCCTCGGAAATATCTAAAAAACCAATTTTGTGGTCAAATTGCATGGCTTTAAATTTAAAAATCAGGCATTGAAATTTTTGTTATATTTTTCTTTAGATTGCACTCTGTAATTCTACCTGGTTTCAACTACTGTAACATCAGACAGTTTAAACTTTATACACGCTTGAAAAAGTACAAAGACTTGTGTTCTATCATACCAGCTATCAAAGTTTTATGTACCATACTCCTAATTTTGTTTTACTTTTGGCCAAACAATCTTGTAGATCAAGCAGCTTTTTTCTAAATTTTAAAAACAAGAAAACATTTAGATCAGAAAACAAGAGGTATTATTTTCTTTTTTGATTTTTATATAAAAATTATCCTATGGTTCCTCATCAAAAAAACTTTTATGACAATCTTGATTTCTTTTTTGATAATATTCTAATACTAAAAATATTAGAGATGTTTTGTAGGTGATCTATTGTTTTTTGTTGTCATTTGTAAGTTGTTAATATCACGGGAAATACTCAGGGGTGCCAAGGCCTACTGAGAGTCATTTCCTGACCCTGAGCTGCGCTGCGAAATAGGAGTAGTAGTAATAAATACTCGTAGTAAACTACAATACCATATTACTACTATTATTTTAAGTACGTACTGCAAAGCATACCCTACAAAAACCTACCTTTTACTTACGAGTACAATACTCCTAATAATTATTATTTTTACTCCCATCATACTACGGTATTGTATCGATACCTGTGCCCCAACTAACCAGCCAACCAGGCAAGCTAGCAAC
>JALLOT010000912.1:0-11107 GCA_036939595.1 Thalassiosira livingstoniorum
TGGAGTGCGGAAAGCCATGGCACAACACTCTGGAGTGCGAGACACTCCGGAGTGTAAAAAAGTTCCTCACAATAAAATGTAGGATGATGTAGGTAGTATTGTACTACTACAAGTACTATCTACCCGTAAGGTATGTATTATACCGTATGTATTATACCATACTATCCCCAGTACAACATACTCCTGCGTGCCCAGTAGAAAATTACTCGTACCTTACAATACTCTGATAAAAAAAAATAATGACCACGACAATGACCCCAGCCACCACTTCCACGAAATCGGGTTTTCCGCAGTTTTCCTGAGGTTTTCCCTGGGTTTCCTTCCTGAGTTTTTTTCCTGTGTTACAATACCATACCATAGTACCATATTGTACTTCCCCCCATCTCCATCTCCATCGCCATTTTTGGCAATTCAATTGGCACAATGGAAGCCCATGGACCATGGACCGCAGCTGACCGCAGTCAAATCCATTGTAATCTCACTCTAATTGTGTCTAATCCAGTCTGACAACCCAAATTTGGCAAAGATTGTCCAACATGGCTGAGAACCTCTCTGGATGTTCGGGACCAACAATACAACCAATGTTCTAGCAGGGTTCTCCAGCTTCTCCACCATTATACCTACAAGCAATACTTTACTCAGTGAGAGAAATCACGACCAGCACATTTTCTACATGGTCTAACCCGGTCCAACCTGTCCAACCTCTACAAAACAATGGTATGGATCTACTATATGGATCTGTATGGATGCATTCACAATATTCTCACGATCTCAACGCCGATCTCAACGCGGATCTCAACGCCCTTGTAAGCCCTTGTAAGCCCTTGTTAGCCCTTGTAGACGTTGCAGCCAGGAACAGCCCAACCTAGCCCAACAGACCTTCTGCATTCTGCAGGCAATCGCCAAGCTTGGATCAAAACGCACAACCGCACAACTCACAAAACTGTGGATCAAAATCCAGAAGCAGTAACCCACTTACAGCAGCTTACAGCTTACAGCACCACTCCCAGCAACCAGCAACCACTCAAATCCATCGTCGATCAATGAGGACTAAATGAGGACTAAATGAATCCCTTTGAGTCCCTGTGTTGGACCGTCTGGGACCGTCGACCATCGTCAATCGAGCTCACAAACAAAACTAGGTACACCGTCGACCAACGACCAAACTCCAACAACGACTACTAGCCCACACTTACTTACAACGAGGACTAAATGAGGACTAAATGAGGATGGAATGAGGATCTCTTGATCTCCTTGTCAATTTTACCTAATATGGAAGTGGACTTTCCAACTTCCCGCCGCCAAAACAACAACCACAGTAATGATGACGACGACAGCGACAGTTTCTACAGCAATGGCGAGGACGATGGATATGTTGGCTTCGGGGGACGGGGGCGTCTCACTGACACGACTGACACTCACCAAACCGACACAACCGATAATACCGACACGCGGAGAATGCCGAATAGGACCGACGCCTACGACGAAGATGAGGATGAGGATGAGGATGTGGAAGAAGGCGATATGTACGTCGGATTCGGTGACAGAGTCAACAGAGGCCACAGAGGAAATCGAAGCGGTACAAGTGAACGCATCGACCGAATTGACCGAATTGACAATAGCAGCAGCAACCGAAGCATGGGCAGCATGGGCGGCATGGGGAGTATTGGAGGCATGGGCGGCATGGGCGGCAGCGGCTTCCTCGGATTCGGCGATCGAGCCACCACTCGGACGACTATGGCAGCGGCGGCTCGGGCGAGTTTTACTCGTGCCTCTTCCCGAACTCCCCGGCAAGGAACAGGGGGTGAAGTCGACGAGGACGAGGATGGGGAGGATGTCGACGACGACGGGTTCTTGGGATGGGGGGCCCAATCTACGGGCTCCTCCCACACCTCTCACACATCGCGCAACTCTCGCACCTCTCGCAACTCTCGCTCCTCCCGGTCTCGATCGTCGAGAGCATCGCGATTGTCGGGCATGTTCCGCGATCTGGGGATACCATTGAATCAGTCGCTTCATTCCAACCAGTCTCATCAGTTGGACCAGTTGAACCAGTTGGATCAATTAAACCATATGCATCCATCACATCCGATGCCTCCATCACATACATCACAATCCTCACATCCGGCGCCTCCTGTGCCTCACTCAATGGCAACATCCCCAATGGAAAGTCACACTTCACATGAAAATCTCAACCATCATAATTCGCCACATTCACCACAGTCACCACAGTCACCGCAGGGTTCAAGTGGTTCACACCAAAATCTCGACCCGACAATCATCAATCGAACCACGGAAGTTATCGCTACCGAATTTTCGGAGAGAGAATCGAGGGAGCGACGCGATCGAACAGCCTCTTCGCGGGGAGGGAGAGAGCACGGACGACACGGAGAGGGGAGAGAGCACGGTGAGCACGGACAGCATGGGGATAATGGAGTAGAGCAGCCCCGTCTTTCCATCGGCACCACTGGCACAACCACAGCCACGTCAGAATCAGGCCACACTGCGAACGAAACGGCATTCACTCCCTTGACGGATGGGACTGCGGAGGCGATTGCTCCTCCCACTTCTGCTCCTTCTGCCACAAAGGATGCCGGGTCATCTACATCAGCACTGCCAAAGACTGAATCACCGGCAGCCAAAGGAGACAAAGGAGTAGGGGCAGGGGGAGATTCTGAATCACTGGTATCACCAGCATCAGTTGCAGCAGCAACAGCAGCAACAGCAGCAGCAGCAGCAGCAATAGTGACCCCTTCATCGCCACCAGCAGCCGGAGGAGGGGCAGCCGAAGGAGCAGCCGATGCAATGAATCAGAAAGCCGCTGCCACCAATCCAATCGCCACGGCAGCGGCAACCGCAGCCACGACAGGCACAGGAACATTAGCAGGGAGTTCGGCAGGGGCATCGGCAGGGGAAGTAACCGTAGACTTCCCCGAAGACACGCAAGCCTACAAGGCCAAACGACGCAAGAAGCGAGAGTTGGGCAAATCGCATGCTTCGGATGAGACTCATGGCACGCATGGCACGCATGGAACTCATGGCACTCACGGCACTCATGGAAATTGTACCGTCAGCAGTGGGAAGGGGAGTAAGGGGAAGGGTAGTAGGCGAAAAAAGGGGCTACGGGGAAGCGGAGACAACCAAAGCTTTCTCAGCAATCACAGCCATCGGAGCGGACAAGAGGAAGAACACTTTGGAAATGTCGCGGTGGATTTTCCCGTGGATCGCAGTCCGTTCTTGCAACGATCGGGCGCTGACACTAGTGGAAATGGTGGTAACGGCGGCACGATGAATCCCATCGGAGAACAAGTCGAATCGGAAATGGAATCGGGCCAAGATTCCGACCCCTCCGGAACCTCGCGCTCTCGCAATTCCCGCGTTCCCACGAGGCGATCGTCCCTCGACAGCACCACGAGTCATTTGACCTCCAACAGTCGCAATAGTCGCGGCAGCCTCCACAGCCGCAATAGTCGCAATAGTCGAGGGAGCGTTCCAAATAGCTTGGCATCCAGCCAGCACAGCTACTCCAGTGAGACGAGGGGAGGGAAACGACCGCAGAGAAGAAGATCGTCGTTGGAACGAATGAGGATGATGGAGAGCATTGCCTCGGGGCAATCGCTGCAGTTGGAGAGTGGGGTGGTGGTGGGGATACGGCAGAGTTTGAGATTGAGTCGGAGGTGAGTGTTAAGAGTGTTAAGCGCGTAACGCGGGAGGGAATGGGATGAGAATTTTGGTTTGGTTGTGCCTGGTTTGTGTTTTATTGTGGGAGTTGTGAGGGGGTGGGGAATGGGGCACGAGGAGGAGTAATTTTGAAATGGGATTTTATTGGGGTGATTCATTTTGAAAATTTGAATTTGAAACTCATGTTCCATTTGAATTTCAAAAATGGGAATGGCAATATTCATGATGCATCCGTACAGTACATTTGTTTTGAAAGTGAACTCGAATAGTCATTCCACACCTCGGGACTTGTTGGAACTCTTATTGTGTCAGAACCCCTTTTTGGTTTCGCATGTCATTGACATGAGGAAACCACTTTGAAAATATCTTGTTCCCAATGGTTTTGTTTCAGTCTTATCACTCTGTTTCACGCTGATGGATTTTTTGTTGGTATCTTTTTTCAATTTGGTGTTGGAATGTACTGAACTCAGTCTCTGGTGATTTCTTGATTTTTCGTCTGCGATGATAGTTTTGAAGTCTGTCTCCGACAGTTTGGTTTTTGTTTCCAAAAGTTGTTCTTGTTTTAGTTTCATGTTTGCTTTCTGATGCCACATCGGGTGAATGTTTTGCCCATTGATGGGTCGGATAAGAAGGAACGCCAGCTTGTGCGATGTGCCTGGAACAGCTTATCATTTTGTGGGGTTCTACGGAATAGGAAAGCGAAAAGAAGTGTGGGCCAGAAAGACAGGAGTTTGAAAATTGATGTTGAAAGTTATCGAGTGACAGGACCAGAAACTAGGTCGAACAAGTTGAGGCGCAATTGATTCATACACCAGGAAAGCACCTTTAAATCACCTCCTTAAGTTTGTAAAGGAGTGGTTCAAAACTTTTTTGTTTGCGAATTTATGTTTTTCTTTTGGACGGAATCAGATTTGGCAGAACTCCTCTTATTATTATCATTTTTACTCATCCATTAGTGGATATCTAACTTTTTCTTTCCAAACAATGGTTTTCTCTTCAACTCAAATAAAAACCACTCCCAAAGAAATTCATTGGAGAGACAATCATCCAATCAATCCCTCCGATCATCCTCCAATTCCCATCGCAACTCTCTCAGCCGCTCCCAACACTCCTACAACTCCCTAAGCCGATCTCAACACTCTCATCGCTCCCTAAGTCGCTCCCAACGCTCTCATCGAATGAGCCTCACACAAGCTCACGATGCCAATGCCGCAGCCTTACCATTGTTGGGTTGGGATGCTCCCCCCAGCGATGATAGTCATTGTTCATCCCAGCCGAGTCGTAAAAGTGCAAGGAGTGGGAAAAGTGCCACCAGTAGTAGAAGCGCACGATCTCGAAGGAATCGTGGCGGGAGTATTGTGGTCAAGGGAAGTATTGTAGGGAGTGTCGACTTTGAAGGTGGGAGTAATGGAGAGGAAAACGGAGGGTTTCTTGAAGGATTTGTCAATCGAGATAATTTAATCAAACAGCGGAGTTATGGCATGAACTCCAACACGGACCGACAAGGCGGAGGGGATGCCATCATGTTGGTGGAAGAAGAGTATGATCCGCGTAAGCCTTGGAGGAAGGCCCCCACGCCATTGGTCCGAATGGAACGAAAAATGTCAACGAGGAGCTCCATCGTTGATTCTGTATGCAGCGAGGGCGATTTGTTCATGGAAGATGTTGAGAGGCGAAGACCGAGTGCCAATGGAAGTGATCAAATTGGCTCTGGGGCTGACCCAGCGCGGGATGGAATTTATCCCGACAAGGGATACGACTCTAGATTTCGGGGATCTCTTCAAGAGAGTACAGTAGCGAGCTCTTTGGGGGACGATGACGATGGGAGTGAATTGACCGAATTGAGAATTGCCAACGAGGCTTTGTTCACCATGAGAGAGATTCGGGAGGTGGGGAGCGGGGAACTAGAAGAGGAAAACAACGAAGAAAGAGATTTGTTTGGAGCAAGTATACAAAGTTTTCACATGGACGACGAGGCTTTGGAATTGATGAAGGAAATTAACAAGAGTCAATCAAGTCTCACAAGTCCTGGCACCCCAATGAGTGCGGACAATGCACGAATGCTGATGATGATGGGAATGGACAAAGCTTCCGTTCGAAGCCTGCGAGCCAACTCTAATCGTGAAAAGGATGGGCACCTAGCTCCAGTCAACGAAGATGACGACCAACAACAGAAGAACGAAGATCTTCCATCACCCCACTCCGTCGGCAATCCCAAAAGCCCTACCAGTCCCAGGAAGGACAAGAATGAACAACGCATCCATAGGCTGTCACTGAACAACTCCAAGAATCTTCCTGACGCTTCCTTCCGCTCTGTACGAAGTCTCTCCATCAGCAGCACGGATAAAATCCGACACGAGTTAGATTTAGAAGATCTGGTACCCTCCGATAACCCTTTGCACCCCACACACCCCTCGATGAAACCAGCACCCTTGCCCCGGTTGGACAGCAATGACAAGAGTGACGACGACAATGATAAATTCAGTGATAAGCTCAGTGACAAATACAGCGATTTTGACATGGACATCAGTCCAACCAGCGGCAATAAAGCGCTCAAAGTCCAAGATCACGATGTTGATTCCACTTTCGGAGATCTGATGCAATTAGTTGCCGAACCCAGTCACAACCGCCGACAATCGCTACTTCTAGACGCCAAGGACGAGTCGGATCGTGAACTGGAAATGTTTCTCGAAAACGATGCCAATGTGGACTTGGAGCGTGGTCGGAACAATGACTCCATTTCCAAAAGTAAAAACAGTAGCAAGTCCAAAATGTCCAAAGTCAAGGAGATTGGATCAAGTGTTGGAAAACTTTTGCCATCCCCACCCAAACGTCTCTCCGACACAGTAGACAACGTCAAAGAATCATTGAAACGTCGTCGTTCCTCCCAGACTCAAGGTGCCAGTTCTCATCATGTTGGAGGACACAGCCATTCCGTCAAGGCCATACGAAGGAGGAACAAACGATTATGGAAATTTTGCGTCTGGAATTGCAGAAAGATTACTATATTTTTAATTATAATTTTGATAATTTTGGCAGGGTTTGCGGTTGCTGCTTGGTTTGGTGCTAGGAAGGCCAAGGAGGGAAAAGGCGGTGATGGTGGAGAGGAGGAAATTGTGGTTGCCCCAGAAGTTGTTCCTCCCACGAGTCCATCTTTTACTACCCCAAGCACTTCTCCTAGTTCCTTGTTGCCTTTGCCTCCTTCCTTAAATGCTGGCAATCCCAATTCTGACGAAGGCTCTGGTTTCGCCCAACCATCATTTGACCCGTCTTATTCACCAGTGCCTACTTCTTCATCCAAACCTTCGTCTTCTTTATCGCCTTCCTCGGACTTGACTTCGTCGCCAATGGCACTTTCAACGCCCAGCCCAACTTACAATCCGACCGCCCTAAGTGACCCTGATGGGTTGTCCTTACCGACTTATCCACCTGTCCCTTCGTCATCTATTCTACCGACATTGCCATCATCAAAACCTGAAATCACATCTTCATATCCAACATATACTTCATATCCATCTCATTATCCAACTCATAGTTCATTACCGTCTCATAGTTATTATCCATCTGTTTCTCATACCTCACATCCAACTTTCATAAACACAGCATCATCACCAACATATTCACCTTCCTCCATTTTTCATTTTCCAAGTGTACCTCCAAGCATAGCTGCTTCTTTCGTCCCAAGCGGAACTCCCAGCACTTTACCAACCGCGTCCTCAACAACTCCAACAACTCCAAAGTCTATTGCGCCCACAATTTCATTTATTGATGCTCCGACCAATTTGCCATCAAATCTTCCATCCATTTCTTCGTCAATGGTGCCTTCTCTGATTCCATCATCGTCCTTTTCAAGTTCTCCATCCACTGTTCCGTCCAACTTACCTTCGTTTTCGCCATCGATTCTTCCTTCATTCTTACCTACTATTAGTTCGTCTTACAACTCTACACAAGTAATACATGGATCCAAAGAATTCGACTATGCAGGATTCAGTGTCTCAATGTCACCCTCTGGAGATTTCGTCGCTGCGGGGTACAAAGAGGCTGACAATTCCGTAACTGGGGTGCAAAAGACCGGACTCGTCCGTGTATTCCGAAGAGTAGTCAGTAATGGCGAGAATCAATTCAATTACGAACCACTAGGTATTGACAGCATGTACGGCACTGCTCCCGATGAAGAATTCGGTGCCTCCATCTCAATCAGCAATGACGGTTCGCGCATCGCCATCGGGTCACGAAGTGCTAGCTCCCCTCTTAACTCTGGTCTGGACAAAAACGGACAAGTTCAGATATTTCAATATTCGACCACTTCCAATTCTTGGTTACCGTTGGGAAACCCAGTTTATGGCATTGAGAGTAAGGACAGGTTGGGATTTTCCGTGTCGTTGTCAGGAGATGGAACGAGGGTGGCATGTGGTGCTCCCAGAGGGAACGAAGGCAGAGGGTCTGTTTCAGTGTTTGCATTCGATAACGAGAGTCAAGACTGGGCCCTGTTGGGAGATGTAGTGGCTGGAAATGAAATTGGAGATCGAGCTGGATTTTCTCTATCACTTTCTAATGATGGGGAGACTTTGGCTGTGGGTTCTTTTGGCTCCTCCAATAATGGCGTCGAAAAGGATGGAAGTGTCACTGTCTACACATTAGGTCTGGTCGGTGCCGATCTCAGGTGGGTAGAACAAGGTCCAATCTTGACAGGATCGAGTCCTCGCGCGCAATTCGGATTTGCAGTAAGTCTCTCAGGCGATGGAAAACGTGTAGCAGTGGGTGCCAATGGGTACAGTACTTCAATTTTGGCTAATGCAGGGAGCTGCGAGATATTCGAATGGCAGGATCCCAGTTGGAATTCCATTGGTGCTGTAGTAGGCGAGGAAGAATTCCAAGAGGCTGGCTCGTTCGTATCTCTCTCTCAGGATGGAAACTGGATTGGTTGCAGCAAGACCAATTTTGGAAGAGGATTAAGTGCAGTGGGCACTGTGGGCATTTATTCTCAAGTGAATGGGGTCGATTGGTCGCCGGCGGATGATCTAGTTTCTTCTATAGAGGGTTCTTCTTCCTTTGGATCATCCGTTTCTTTTTCCCAAGATGGTAGCTCCGTTGTTGCTGGGGCACCTTCGTATGATTCTGCCACTGGATATTTTGAATTCTTTTCCAGGCTGGGATAATTTGTTCTTCATTCGACATCATTATTTTGTGTGAAGTATTGTATTTCTCTTGTTTCAACACCAAAAAATAAGTTATTTTTAGATAATTTAATCCAGTTGCCTTATTTATTCATCTCGATCGAATTGCGCAATCTCGGAATCTACTCTGCAATACTTTCAATAAAGAGAAATTTGTCCTTTCACTTTCCCATTTCATTTTACCATTTAGAATTTATGTAGTGTTTGAATCCGCTCTGCTCTCAATAAACAGCGTCCATAAAAGGGGATAAAAGTCAGCAAGGTGTTTTACCTATTCATTATATCACTTACCCATAGTGAGGGAGCTACCTTTCGTAAGTAATGAGCAATACAAACATGGAAAACGCTGGAAAAACCTGTCATGGAGTTGTCAGTTGTGGGTTATATTATGAAAGTAGATATCCCAATATTAATGCACATACTGGAAGCAAGGCGTTAATGATGAGCATTAAAACTTGTATGTTGTTCCTTTTTGTGGTAGTGCAACATGAGGATATAAAATAGTCGAGGTTCATGCTTTGATCTGACTTTCGATAGATCAAGCCCATTTGAACTAAAAAGAACCCAGTGGTCTGATGCTCTTCATATTAATGCTCATTTATTTCAATATTGTTTATGCTATACTGAAATGATATTGTTTCTGCTTTTGCTGAGGCTTTTACTGTGATGAAGATGTGCATTGGCTGATCTTGTATCTAAAAGCCATCACCGCCATCTCTCATGTTGGGGCTCAAACATGAATCCTTGAGCGTTAATTTCTTTGACAACATTTATGCAACCATCCATGCAGGTGAGCACTCTCAGATCATTTCTGAGGTATATGCATGAATCAATTCAAGAAGGCTTGTTCAACTGGCTTCCATGCCTTTCAAGAGCATCTCAAACCTGTTGCAAAAAGATTATTTTGAATCGTACAAGGTTGCATTTCATTTGAAAAGAAAATTCTCTAATCTGATTAATGTTCATGATGGCCTTCAGCTTGGACTAGGAAGCCATCTACCACAAAGCTGGTTACCTTTGATTCCAAGTTTTAAACCTTTATTTTGCATAGAATCATCAATCTCTAATCATGCCACAACTGGAGATAAAGTTTCCCAATATCTGTCACCACATTTGTGCATCTTGTTTTTAATTGAGTTTCCATTCTTTTTCAACAACTCAGTTTCTTTGTTACTTTACAAAACCAAAGGTGCTGCGCAATTTTCCTACATATATGATGTGTTTTTGGCTGTGAGCCAGAGGGCAGAGGGCACTGAGCTAAAGAAATCCTGATATGTTTGACTATTCCCAAGTTGACATATGCTGAAAGCTGACATCTTTACATTAAATATGAAAAAATGAAACAAAAAAGAGATTTTGTAAAAAATGATTACAATCAGGATTCTGAATATGTTGTTATGTTCTACCCTACTATTACTATGATATGCTCAGAGTAGTGTGCATAAAAATTTCTCTAGCAAAATGCAAAATGCTAGTCACAATCAGAGTTGCTTTGATCAAATAAAAAGTTAGTCCTGGTCTCTGAACCCAGGATAGACCATCAATAACTTCAATAGAGTTCATCTGTGGGTCATCAGACCACATCAATGATCATATAATAGTAGCATTATGATGTTTATATCATCAATGATGTTGACTTAATTGGAACCCAATTAAGTCAACAGAGAGTTGTCTCTCTTGAGTAATGCAAAAACATATTGACAAAAAACTATTTGGCACATTGTCAATGCGATACAAATTTCATTTGTGTGATTTTTGTTTGTCATATACCATCCATAGTATTGTGCTGTAAAAAACTTCTTGTTCTTCCCAAACATATGTGTTGCTAGCACACAGGATCTGACTATTATAATAGGTAATGGAGACCTGCATAGGTAGAAACCCCGTATGCTATCAACATACCCTTACTGTGAACTGGATAGTTATGCTTGTTCAAAGAGGCACAGTGAGTTTTTCAAATGAAAATAATGCGCCCTAACCCGCTGGTTGCTGATGATGGGCAGATGAATTGTTCTTGGTGGGATAGTCTGTCAAATGTTTTTGGCTAAGTTGGTGTGAGAATTCAAAAGGCTTTTGTGCTCTTTCATCTAATAGCCAATAATATTGCATTTCCATTGCTCTTGATTGCTGAAGCTTGATCATGTTGTTGACAGTGCCTACTGCAGCAGTATTATCTACATAAATAGGTGTGGGTGGCTGTGGGTGTCCAAGCTCATCAAGTGTCAGGCATAAGATCTTAGCTTGTTTTG
>JALLOT010000913.1:0-17028 GCA_036939595.1 Thalassiosira livingstoniorum
GGTCAAGGTCAAGGTCAAGGTCAAGGTCAAGGTCAAGGTCAAGGTCAAGGTCAAGGTCAAGACCAATAAATAGAGTACCAACAAAAATTGTTGTAATTGATTCAAAATGAGAGTTGTAAACTGATCATTTTCACAGTATTATTGCTCTTATCAATAGCAAAATTTTGTGTGTTGTAAAGTTTCTTTGAATATGTTTTGCTTGCTATCAATCAAACCAGAAAAAACTTGATCTTCAAAAGTATCTTTGTGATACTTCCTTCCACAATAAATAAATGATGCCATAGTCATTTTTTGCTTTTTGATAAATCCATTTTCAAATTGATATGGGATGAAATCATCATTTCCGCACAACTCATATATAAAATAAATTGTGAAAATTATTGAGAGAAGCTTAAAATATAAAAGATACTTCCAAGACTCTTCTAGTAAGTTTCTTTGGAAAATCCAAATATGAATCAAAAGGCAGCATTCACATATAGACAAAAGAAAATAAATTAATTTGTTACTGGTTGGACATATTAAATACATACCAAACACTAGAAACATACTCAAAAATTTTCACTCTGTTGAATATGATATTTGATACAGCTCTTAAAAACAAAGCATGTTGGTTGTTAGAGTTGTGATTATTTGGACAGCATACCACAGACTTTAAAATCAAGATGAGTGCTTGTTCAGTATGTTCCAACCAGCTTCAGATTTCAAAAAAACTTCTGATCTAGAAACTTAAATGAACATGATTAGTTTCAAAAAGAAATATGTATTGTTAATTAGGGGTCTATTTTGGGACCTCTTGCTCATAGGCGTGTAATCACACAGTTGTTTTGTTAATAATATTATGACACATTCACATTGCACATTGTACTACGTATTTTTTCATCTAACTCAAGCATGGTAATAGAAGCTTTTGACCTTCAACATTTTTATTTGATCAATTTTACAATATGTTAAGGCCCATTTTATTGTTGGATATTCTAGAGTGCATTATGAACTTCACAGATAGAATGAAATCAGTTTACATGAATATATTTGATTGACATTACCCAATGATACTCCAACTCATGGATTAGATTGAAAATATGGTTTGAGTTTGAATATCAGCCTCATAACTATTATGCTATTCAAAATCCAAACTAGGCATCTGCTGAACTATAATATAGCTAATAAATTAAGACTTCACCAGCACTCCAAGACACAAATTTAAAAGCAAATTTTTCAAGCATGGTAATGATGAGAGCTCAATATATTAGGTGCTTGGATCCCAAATAAAGGTTTTTAAATGATTAAGTCAAAGGTTGAATCATTTTAATTCATTTCATCACATTTTCTTGATACCCAATCATGAGAGGTTCTCATGGTAAAGTGTACAGCCATGTTTTGCTGGTTCAACCACTGCAATATTCAGTTGTATTCAATGAGGATCAACTTGTCAGTATAGGTGAGCGGTCCTCAATAGAGCAACAACTGTTTTGGATTGTAGTCATTATCCAAATTCTTCACCTCTCTATTCCCAATTGCATCCTAGGCACAATCAAACTAAGTCAGTACTTTAATGTGTGAGTAGCTACATGGAAAACTGGAGCTACATTAATAGAAGTTTAGTGATGGTAGCTGGTCTTTCTCAGAGAACTCATATCCCTTTCCAGCAGTCTGGTCTCTCAGAGCAATTTTGTCCTGCCCAGATCTAAACCATGAACTGATAGAGCAATGATCCCCGTATCACACAACAGAGGACTGTGGAAGACTGTTGGCAAGATCACCCCCAGCATTGGTTTTGCTCAATAATACGGTTTAGGTGGCTAGAGAGCTTTGTCAAGGATAACTGCCTAGGCATGTATATGAATTTTATTTGTGTCCATATGAAAATTGATGGACTTGTCCAGCGGATGTGAGTTTTTTGGAAGGGTCCTAAAATTACTATAACATTGTTGTTTTATCATCATAATTCAGTTGTAATCATTTTCTGAGCACTTCAATATAATTTCATAACTATTCAAGATTTAATAAAAGATAAATGCAAGCACTAATCCCTCTCCGATGAAGTTTTGTTTTTCTTAAAAATTGCATGTTTTTGCTGGCAGTTCTTGCATCAAAGTTTAATAATTATCATAATGATCTCTTGTACTTTCATCAGTTGGTGTGTCTCTCAATAGTATTGAGATTTTTCTGTGAAATTGATGGGATTGGGTTGGATTGGATGGAATTGGTCTGGATGATTTGAAATTAGGCACAATGTGAAAGGTTCATTGGAGCAAAACAGTGATCTGGTGGCTAGCTGGATCTCTTCAGATTTCTTCTATTTTTTTTTTCAGATTTTTTATGGCAGATATTATTAGAATTACCTAGAGAATGGGCTTTAGCGAAAAAGATATTTCGCTGTTTTATTCCTCCAGAGAAAAAGCATTTCTGTATGACCAAAAAAACTTTTTTAATGATTATAGGTAAATATCATTGGATAATATTACTTTACCTTTGTCTGTTTTAGGAGCTAGATTTGATGTGGGCTTCCTGTTGGTCTCTCTCCCCGTGGTCTCTCATTCAATCAATTCAATCAGCCCTCCCCTCTTCCCTCGGAGCAATTTGGTGGCTGTTGTGGAGGGCTTCGGTTTTCGGTTTATGTTTTTTCATTGTTGGGGGCGGTTGGCGGTTGGGCGGTGCAGTGTACAATAGTAGATAATATCTCCTTGGGTTCAACGATTGAATTTGAGCGAGATGAGCCCACAAAATGCGACGCGAACGCTGGGGCATTATGTAACAATAATGACAACGATGATGGCGGCCGATGGCGGCGACGACGGTGGACTCAATCGTTGCTGTTCATAGGCATCCTAAACATCTAAGCCAAAGATGCCAACAATGACAGCTTTGGCAAATAATAGTATGGTAGTACTATGGTACATGAAACATGAAGCATACTCTACTTAGAGGTATGGCTCTTAACTGAAATGGTGCTCATAAATAATTTTAAATTTTGCTGTTGCTGTTGTCAAAACCCCACAAAGAGACAACAATTCAATTGATTGAAAGCCGTCTAACTCTTCTGCAACACACCCACATAAACCACAATTGACAAACTCACAAGCCAATAAATAACAAACAACAACCATGAAGCTGCAAATATTGCTTCCGACATTGCTACCTTACTTCAGCCGAGGAGCAGAGACCATGTCCTCGTCCCTATCTTCTCCATTGAATTACCAAAATACATCTGCCCAAGAATGTGGCGTAGATGAAACAATTTGCATGGCAGATACACTGGGAGATTACGTGCCTTATGATACGAAACCGACGGTAGGGCAGATGAAACAAGAGAAAGCGGTTGATTATTCGTAAGTTTTGAAATAAATTTGGAATTTAAATCAACATTTCATGCTGGTCTACAATCTCATGCTCACAAATCAATATTTTGATCTCTCAATTCTCCATCACAAAAATAGCAATTATGACTTTGGAGTAGAACAAAACATCGCCGGCGAACGAATGAAGGAAATCGTCGCCTTCATCGACAATTGGAGATCCTACATGGCGAAGAAAGTCTTTGTCGAACCTGAATACGAGCCTGTGAAACACATTTGTAAAAACAAGCACGAGTTGTGCTCCTTTTGGGCATTGCTGGGGGAATGCGATGCCAATCCCGGATATATGAAAATGAATTGTGCTCCGGCGTGTCAATCGTGTGAGCAATTGGATTTTAATTTGAGGTGTCCTTTGGAACCTGATATGAAGAATGCGTTTGATAAGGTGAGTTTTCTGGGTGGGCTTGAGTGATTATACGTGATGCGATTTCCTGGAGTTTTGGATTAGGAACTGACGTTTGACTTGCAATTTTAAACTTGGATTCGCCCTTGTACAAATTGATAGCCAGGAGATGTGAATAAATTTTTTGAACGAATTGTGAATGACGAAGAATTTGCAAAGTACAATATCACCGTTCATTCTCGCCCGAAGCGTCCTGATGACGATGCATCTTTCAAAGATGGACCATGGCTGATCACATTTGACAATTTCATCACTGTAAGTATTCATCAGCAAATTGCATCTAGCCATTGATGATATGCTAAACTTCTTCCGTTTGTTGTATACACATACATCACCAGCCGGAAGAAGCAAATCGGCTCATCGCACTAGGAGGTCTAGAAGGATACAAACGTTCCACTGATGTTGGAACCCTCAAAGAAGATGGTTCCTACACTGACTACGAGTCAAGCTCAAGGACTTCAACGAATGCATGGTGTTTTGAAAATACGTGCATGAAAGATCCTGTTGCAAAGAGAGTTGTGGATCGTATCGAGCATGTAACGCAAATTCCTCAAACGAATAGGTGAGTCTTATCTAGAGGTTTATGTTTGATATGATTTTGTCTGTAGTTTTGTGTATCTCACTGCTGCTGACAATGTGATTGCTACCTTTTGATTCAATATTCAGTGAAAGTTTGCAGCTCCTTCGATATGAAAAAGGCCAATACTACGGGACGCACAATGACCTCATTGAATATCAGAAAAACCGTCCTCCTGGTGTACGGATTTTGACATTCTACATGTATCTCAACGGCAACGAAGAAAATGGATTGGAAGGAGGCGGCACGAAATTTCCCCGTGTCGACATTACAGTCACCCCCAAACTCGGTCGGGCGGCATTATGGTCTAGCGTTTTGAACGAAGATCCACATTCCAAGGACTCGAGGACGGATCATACAGCTCTGCCGGTGAAGGCGGGTGTTAAGTATGGTGCCAATGCGTGGATTCATCAAAGGGATTATATGACGCCCAATAAGATTGGATGCACTTGAGCGAGTTGGAACACAACTTAAGTCACTTCTCTCGTGGCAATCTTGGTGCGCAATCAGTACCTCGACAATATTTTAGATTAATGAAAAGTAATGTGCACTATTTATTTAAGAAATAAACAAGAATACATGTTACCTCTGTTGTTTTGGTGGTTTCTGATTGGAGAGATGACGACATCAACTAGGAAAGTGGCTAAAAGATGTCTTAGTAGTACAACAAAGAGCATTGTCTGTTAGTAGTTTGTGAGCCATCTGGGATGTCCATCATGTTGTGGAAGTTTGTTTTGCTTTATGAGTCATGATATGGCACACTACTACCAACCAGCTGTATTCCAAAATGATTTTTGTTTGAATCATATTTTGAAATCCAGTGCTGTGCATTACCCACCACAAAGCTGTGTGTACTTGATTCCTTCCATTTCAAACTGGCAATGTTGATCATGAAACATCCTTTGTATTATTTTTTCTGTAGTTGTAGGAGCAGTGTATCTCCTGCTTTTGATTTGTTTATCTTTGTTGTAATTGATTGCTGGTGACAATTTGAGACAAGGGATATGTTTCAAAAAATGGACCTATTCTGCCAATTTCAAATTCTTTGTAACTGGAAGAAGAGCTCTATCTCTATGTATTTCCAGCAACATTCACCCAATATATTCTCCATCTTTTGAACAATTTACACCATCCTATGATTTGAAGCTTTTTGAAACTTGATCTTCTTTGCAACTTGCAACCAAATCTTAGAATTGATGTAGGGAATGAGTTTTTGGGATGTGTTGCGGTTATGATATTTACTCCAAGCACTCCCCAGGCACACTTGGTAGATAATTTTAGCTTCAGAATATGATTAGACGTATTATTAGGAGGTCAAATTGTCACTTAATTATTCACCAGTTTTTGCAATTGAGTGAGGTGTATTCATTTTGACTAAAAATGGGGAAGCCAAACTATCTACAATTAAATTACAATTTGATGTATATGAATGGTACATTGGCCCGTATGGTAAAGACAAAGACTAAATTTGGTATCCGCTTGAGCAGTTGGTGATTTGATGAAAGGTTTTTGTATTGTGTCAGAGGCACTTGGAAAATGCCATCATGACATATCAACTCCTAGTTCTATTTAGATTTGTTGCTTCTTCTTGCTTCTCAACTTACATTATCTTCAAGGCATTTCAAATAGTATATATCCATACCATTCTCTGTTGTTTGGTGAAAAATGTAGGGGGCTTTCCTTTCCTTATCTGATGCTGCTGTCACCACTTTTCATGTCAAGTTTTGAATAATTTGTGTGAACCATAGACCAAGTTGGGATATTTTCCTATATCAGAACATAAATTTGGTATCTTGAAACAAAGCACACTAGGATGGATCATTATTATTTGACATATTTTAAGAGTAGCTTGTAGTTGAATAGTCAAACTTTTTGTATGAAATTTGTGACTGAAATGATCTTTGATCTGGATTATTTAAACATAAGTCTTTTGCGTTTGTTCTGCTTATTCTAAGGGTTGCCACTGATTGTTGTTCTAGAATGTGCATTTCAAATAGGCCATATATTTTTTTGATAATAGTAAAGGCAAGTCACTCATCCCATCTAATTTTCCTTTGTAAAGATATGGTGTCATATCATTTAAAGCATAATACCTCAGGAAGGACAAGTCTAGTCTCTCAAATCTCTTAAAGCAGGTATTTGAGAATGAGTTATTCTGCAAGCTTCAATGTTTAAATTTGAAAAACTAATAATTTCAACCTTGACAAACCTAGAAGATTCATTTGGTAGAAAAATTGAAATCACTTGATCTTTTGATCTTAATAAGCAGACTTGGGTTTGTAAATAAAAATATATGGCCCCTAAAACATCATATCTCTTGTGTATTTTCACCCTGCAAATCAAATGGGTAAGACAATAGGTCTTACCAGTAGTTCCATTTGACAGATCTCAAGCCAAATGTGATGGTAAACCAACTGAAAAGAGGTGTCTTTGTTTTAGCAGGTACAATATTTCAAGAAGTTTTGTTTGCTCATCATCTATACAATCTTGACCTCTACTGATATCAACTAAGTTGTGTTTTTTATACCTTCCAGTTGTTGTTTCTGTTACTCCAGTGCTCAAAATCAATCTTTCGTCTCTAGCAAATGAATGATAAACCTTTTATCTACATTTGAGGTCTCATTTAAACAAGACTGCAAAGCTTGTTCTTAAATAGCCATGGTTAACTGATTTTTTTACTCAAACTCAAATAGACTCAATGATCCATTTGCCAACATGAAGATTTAGATCATGGGCAAAAAAGATCTCTTAGTCAGATAAATGATTAACAAAGTCTTTATGATCACATGCAACAACCAATGGTAGGGTATATGACAGGGTAGCAACAGTCCTTCTTACCCATTTGATTCATGGCTTTCTTTGTCAGGTTGCTGTACTTAAAACTATGAATTTCAAATTTCTGATTTACAGTGTAACATTTCCCATGAATATTTGAATCACAAAGAATCAAAAGCTTATTTTTACTAGGACTGTTTCAATATATGCAAAATGCAACCATAGGCAATTTAACCTCATCTATTCTAATCTGTGAAATTTATCTGAGCAGCAATCAGATAGCTATTTTGGTATGACCCAAGTTTGGCAGATAGTTTTGTTGAACTCTCTGTCACATAATTGGATGGCATAGAGCAGAGAGTTCAATAGTGGCAAACAAGTTTTTGCAATGAAAATGGATTTCTTGAATAGTCATGGTTTTGGAAGCAATCAAATTAAAAAATTAAAAAAATGTTGGACTTTGGAGTTCATCTTGAGATATTTTTAATGCAAGAGTTTCTTTGATATTCAATGAAATAGTAGGTAGGTTCCTCAATTCCAATTAAAGGTACAGAGCTTATGGCTTTTAGTGACATGGATTCCAAAGATCTACGTAAAAGAATTGCATAATGGGTATGTTCTTACCTTATGTCTTATGCCTACAGCATAAGTTTTTTTATCAACTAGCATCATCATTTTTGTTACTTTGTGGGTGATTTATCTACACACAAAAGTTATCTTGTCTTTTATGGGTGTGTACTAACTTTCCATATTTCAGGTGAAATCTTGGTTGCTGCCTTTTCAATCATTACAAAACTAAAACAAACCAAATATTGTACATAATGCATGGATCAATTTTTCTTATTATCAAATTAATTTTTTACAAAACAGGTACTTTGGTATGTTTTCATTAATGATAAATTGGTTCCAGTTAACTATTCCAATTTTCTAAATGCTGCCATTGCAAACATAAAATCCACCAAAAGTGTACGGAGTAAGATGGGTAATATTAATTCCTTATGTAAAAAACTATATGGACATGCTGAGAAATATTTCAATTTGACAATTTGCTATTTTTTGCAATTTTTTTCATTTCCATTTGCAGATTTTTTTATTGCCCAAAAAGAATTATTTGAGAAATAAAGTTTTGTCATTGTAAGAGTTTCTTCTTTTTGCAGTGAAAAAAATATATAAACAGTGGAATTTTTTCCATCATTTAGATTTTCTTCTAGTTTCTGCCATTTTTTTTCATTTTCCACCTTTTTCCGCAATTTTCTGCCATGCTCCACCATGTTCCACTTTGTATTGTCATGTTCCACCATTCCCTACCATTCTATGTTCTATTTTGTTCTAATTTGATTTCTGGAAAGTTTATACCATGAAACAGGCATAGTAGAAGTAAAATATTGATGATAAAACAGAAATTTTATAGTACATTTAGTTAATCCCCATGGAAGACAGGTTTTAACATCCTTCCTAAATTGCACTGGCCAGATGCACCAGTTCTAGTGTATGAATAATTACTGTATGTAAGTTGAGTACATTTGTGTACTCACATCATGCCTTGTCTGGAGACAGAGACCTTAGAAACAAGTCAGTAGTGCACTGGCCTTTTGCAAGCTGAGTACACTCAGTTATGTATGCCTCCTGTGCTACACCCACAAGTTTATGGAGTTCACAGAGAGCTGCCAGCAACATTGTTCAAAAGTAGCTAGGTATAGGTATAGAAGTAAAATAAATTGTGTAAAAAGTGAAAGAAAATTATTTTTATACTGTTTATATCTAGCATAAAAAATCACACTAAAATGAAACTTGCAAAAAATGAAAAAAAAACTTGTTTTATCCAAGAACTATTTTAGAATTTTTTGATCATTGAAAGATTTTTTATTAAAATGAGTAGAAACTTAGCAAGAAAATGGCTTGTTTTGATTATTAATATTTTGGTAGTATAGTATTTTTTCCTAATAAGTTTAATTAGAGTAGAAAATAAGCAATAATTTACCGTACCTTATATATTTGATTGTTAGTTGGAGTATTGTATTTGTATGTACATTTACCGTAATGATATTGATATTAGGAAGTACCTTACTTATCTCTGTACTTAAGAATGGATGAACATGGAAGAAAATAGCAAAACATGATATGGAGTATGGCAGAAAATGGTAGAAAATGGCAGCATAACATGGAGGAACATGGTAGAAAATGGTGGAAAATGACAGACAAAATTCTGCTGTGATTGAAAAAACTCTACTGTTTAAGTGATCATGTTAATTTTTAGAATTATATTTTGTTTCCATCATTAAACAAACAAAATGTTTTGGTAGCCAAACTTATTTAATAAATATTTTTTTGGGAGATGAAAAATCAGTGATCAGATTTGCAAAACTATTTTATGAAAATCACCAAACTGTCAAATTATAATTATTCTCAGTATACTCCTGCTGTACCATATCTTTGACATGTTTTATCAATCTGAACATTCTGATTCCAGAAACAAGTCTTCCTTTGACACCCTGTTTTAAGTGAATAAAAAATAAGTTACTTTTGTTTTTGGAAAGAAAAAATTGAGTGCAATGACTTTCATTGTGTCAACTTTAATGTTGGAATAATATTAAAAAAATAGTATTTAAAATCAAAGATGAAGTAAAAAGAGAAATTATTTAGATTGAACTGAGTTTTACCAATATTGATGAATTTACATATCTCAATCTTCTAAAATCATCATTGCAAAACCAAAATTTACCAAAACAGTACATACTAGATATTGCATGGATAAATATTTTTCATTATTAATTGAATTATTTACAGTATGGTCTCTTTAACTTTTTTTCATTTGAAGGCTGGTTTCAGCCAAAGACTTCCATTTCCAAAAACTCATTTTCCTAGAGCAGCTTAAAAATTTGATTTACAGAGTTTATACTTAATAGTGGGATAGACCATAAAAAACATACCAATTTTCAAGCTAGTTTTCTGAAAATTAATCAATATATTTAACAACTTTTCTACATATTCAAGTTCAAGTAACAATATAAAAACTGTAAGAAAAATAGAAAAGAGTAATAACAAAATTGTAACACTTATTTCAATAATAAGAGTATGTTTTTTCAATATTGTGATGTTTTTGTAATTGCCAGTAAAGTTTATGCTAATGATTTTGTTACAGGTCTTTCTTCAAAACCCCTTTCTTCCTGAACTGTGAAAAGATTCAGTCCCCCATAAACCCAAATATTGGGTTGTCTGCATTATTTTTAGTATGGGGTTCTTCAAATGCAACTCAAATTTTCCTCTGGGAAAGAATCAAAATGCCCACTGTACTTGATAGTAGGCTCTTCACATTAAAGTCTTCCAAAAGACACAAATGGATTTTCTCCACTCCATGCCATGATGAAGGTTTTTAGCCGAATCCCAAAGAAAAGCAATGCCTTTGTCAAAGTCCATATCCACCACCACAACAACTTGATAAATTGCAGGATTAACCTAAACTCTGGGAGAAGCTCAGTTTGCATGTTTATCTGATATTTTTGCACTATGTCTTCAGTACTATCAGCAATACAAATTTAGAAGAAACTCTAACTTTGACAACATTGAAACAGTTATTCATTCAATCCATGCCAACAGACCAGATCCCTATGGAATAATATCCTTTACAAATTGACAAGAAAGAGAGTATTTCAGGGCAGAATTGTGCTGGAGACTAGGAAAGGGATGCAAAATTAAAAGTGAACAAATGAGACAGCAACTACAAGAACAAATCAAAACCTTTGTTGCAATCTCCACAGTCCCTGGCCTTGGCATGGATTCAAAGATTGATTCTGGATGATGATGATGAGGGTTCTGGGAGGGATGATGATGAGGGTTCTGTGAGAGATGCTGCAGATGATTCTAGACCAAAGCCAGCAATAATTCCAGAGAGTGATGCTGGTTCTTTGAGCAATGTCACAGAAGGTTCTATTCAAAAACCAGTAATGAATCTGGAGAACAATACTGACAGTAATTGCCATAATGATTCAGACAGTGGCAACAATTAGGATTCAGATGTTGAGAATAAAGAAGAAAGTGATGCACAAGATGAAGGAGCTTCCACAAATAACAGTGGCTCAAATGACTTTCAGGACCAAGTTTCCAGAATTTTTAAAGCAACTCCCTGTGTTCAACCTACTAAAAGATGATTGCTTGATGTCCTGGGCTATTAAGGTAATGAGGCACAGTAGAAATACACCAGATTTCAACTTCAAAATTCATTAAGAGTGGCAGGTGTACAATTGCATGTGTTTGGCCACATCCCAACTTGATGATTTAAGTGGGCCTGATGATGATGAAGATTTCATAGAACAGGAAGTAACCACTGAATCTGACCATGAAAGAGAAAAAAACATGTTGAGAATCCAGAAAATGAAAATGAAAGGACCAAGATTCTGGAATATTTGGAGAGTGTTCAAGGTCAAGGTGCTTCCTCTTGAGGGGAGGAGATATCTGAAGTAGCTCGTGAAAGGGTAAAAAAAACAAGTTATACCATTGGTCCTTCCTGGAGACTATGAACCAATCATTACCAATTGGAAAACCTAAAAGAGTCATCATGGGGATTGATGGAAAGGAACAAATTAGAATTGAAATACTGAGTGTCATGTAAGTGCTTTTGTTCATACAGTGCTCCATGCTTGTTGATAGTTGATAGTTATGACTCTCAAATCATTTTTTGTACAACTCAAAAAACACCTGATCCAAAACAGTTTCTACAAAAAACAAAGCTCTCTTGTTGGTACTGTCATATGAAACAAGTATTATGTTCTAACAAAAAGAAATTGGAGCCCAGGAGAAAGGCTGGTGATTTTTATTTGAGTAATAGTGATTTTGATGTCTGTGAACTATGTATTTGAGATGGCAAAAAATTGTTGTTACACCAAAGGGCAAGAATACAATTCTTTAGAAAATGATTATGTTCAGTGGAGCCAATTTACGGTCCTCAAGAATATATGGAAAGCAAAATCAAGTACTATTGGCCCAGAAAATAATCCAAAAGGGACAAATGAAGAATGGGATGCCTTCTCATGAAGATGGGAGCCCCCCCCACAAAGAGAGACAAGCACAAAAAACTGGGGAAAGGCCAAAAAGAAAGAGTCCCTCTCAGGTTCCAACAACAAACAGCAATACCATCAAACAATGATGAAAGTGAAAAGCATGAAATCAAAAACTGGCACAAAAAACAAAAGAAACAACCCCAGGAAGAGAAAGTAATCAGGTGAAATTAAAGGTGTTTTATCAATGATTACACCTCTCAAACAGTAGAAAAAGAGGAACAAAAGCAAGGCAAGTAATGGCAGAAAAGGGAAACCCTCACTTTCTGGATCTCAGGGCAAAAACAGAATCCAGTGGATTTGACAAAAGAAACAAATCCATGGAAACCAAGATCTGATCAATACTGTCAATACACAGGAAATACTTCCAAGACTGAAGTAGATACACAAAGGGAATCTGCCAGTCTGTATCTAGCCAGGTGGTGGGGTCTTAGCTCTTTCAATGGATATTCAGCATGTTGTTGACAAGAACTGCCACGGTGAAAGAATTCTTGCAATCATTACTGATGCAAGTGTGTTCCAAATATTTTTGAAACTCAGAGTGTCATTGGAATTTCTAATGAGAGATTTCACACAACCTTCATTCAGTTGTCATGCATTCAATATGTGAATTTTCCAGAAAACTGCAATGGAAACCTGGTTGTTTACAAAGAAAGCAATAATGAGACATGGACATTTGGCATTGCCATTGGTTTCTACCATATATGTGCTGTTTGAAGAGATGGTGAACTTCATGTCCTAAAGTACAAGGGAAAACAGAAGGAAAATCCAGATAATGATGAACCTTCTGATTCTATTCCAACCATCTCACAAAAACTAAATCTGGGAGATGAAATCATTTCAAACCTTGACAAGGACACAATTCAGAAGTTCTTCAAGCCTTCCAAACCAATCACTCTTACTTAAGAAACAAAGTTATATTTTCTTAATATTGTCTGTTCTTTAAATGGAATGTTATGGAAGCAATATTGAGAACAATACAAGAGATGCGCATGATCAAGGTATCCAGTGTCTTCCCTCAGGTCTGGACTCTGAACAGTATCAATCATAATGTAATAAAGAAAATTGGACACCATCCAGAAATTGCTGAGTCTACCTTTTTCACCCCGCCTTAGCTAGAGCCGCTCAGAAGATTTCCTGATGGAACATTCTCAAATTGTTCTGTTTTTCAAAGAACTTCAAGCAGCTTTTCTGCAATGAGAAAAGTTCTTATTCCAGAAGCACCAGTAGTTGTTGTCCAACTTGGTTCTAATTACAATTCTCTTACAAGGAATTCTGACTATAGAGGCGAATCCAATTTCAAGGAAAAATTGTTGATTCTATCTTTTGAAGGCCATTGTAGTCCAAAAATTCTGGATAACAACTAACTTTCACCTATTTTAAAAATGTTTTACCTGGCAACTATGGAAGAGTTTGATGCAGTCAAAAATGCTTTTCAATGTGACAAGGGTTTACCTGTTGACAGAAGTGGAGGAACAATTGATTTAGCTGGCTTTGAAGCCATTTTACAGGATATTATTGAAGAAAAAACTATTGTTACCCATTGTTCAGGAAAGTGGGTTAAAAACACTGTAACACATGCTATCATAATGATCCTATTGTTGTTGTTACTCGCTACCTTAAAAATTTCAAATTTTGATTGGAACCCCTTGCAGCTGGTTTTCTTGAAATCAAATAGATGTATGAGGATTTTCCAGTCTTCATGAAAGATGTTCTGGATTATCCTTTTCACTCTTTTGCAGTATCAAATCCAGAACATCACCCATTTGAGATTATATCCCATTATCTGGACATTATTAGCAAGGGTTTCATTAAGAATAGATTGTACCAAAATTATTCCATAATGCTCACCAAAGGACATTTGACCTATTTGGGCCCAATCCCAAGGGGAGACCATACCAAGAACTGGAGAACACCTTCCCAGGGACTCTCCTGTAACAATAGATATATTCTTTACAGACAAGCACAGAACAATGCATATATTCCAGGAGTTCTTAAACTTTTGAACAGGAAAATTTTCCAGGCCCAAGACACTACTATCAGCACTGTTTTTGCTGCTCCCTATAGAGGCTTTAACAGTGAGAGGATCATTTCCTACTTGGTCAAAGATGCCAGGATTTTTGTATGTCATGTCATTGTGATATTGGGTACAAATGCACCATGTTGGACACAGAAAAATTATCATGTTGTGTGATGAATGTGGTGCTTGTGATGAGGGGGATAAAGATAAAGAGGATAAGGAGGATGCGTTTCTGAGAAATCTCAAGGACTGCATTGCAGGTTTGGAGTAGGTGTTCATAATACTTGTGCTTTATAACATGTTATTTCCAGAAATGACGAAGAATCAAAGAGAGAAAAGAAAGAAGGAAATGCTTTCACCCATTACTTTATTCTTCATTTGGTCAGCATTTGTCACCCAATTGAAAATGGTTTTGCGCATGCATTCAATATTAAGTTTCTTGTCACATGAATTCATTTTTTATGTTTTTCTACTTTTAAAGGAGCTTTTTGACATTTTCTAGATTGATGCAAGCCCCATTCAACAAGCTTATTTTGAGATGTTGACTTGGAGGAAAACCAAATTTATTTTTACACTCATCCCAATGAAAAAAATTTCTAGTTGGGTGCTGAAAAAAGTCAAATTTCTTCAAGTATCACTGCCCAAACTGCCAGAACACAAGGTGTACCTTTTTTACAACAAAGATGATGTTACTAAAAGTGTTGTTGGACCAAATAACAAAACCTGAGCTGCTACAGCAACTTTGGCTGCTTCAGTACCTGTGACTTCACAGGAAATTGAGTCAGAGACAAGTTATTTGAATGATCAAGATGGAAAGGACAAAGGTACTTGAGCTAGAAAAAGAGGAAGAATCTGGATGTACTGATGATTGTCAAGTAGTTCCAGCTCAAGAAAAACATATTCCCATGATTGATATGGATGATCAAGAGGAAAATAATGAAGATAAAATCCTTAACTTCATTGAAAAAGAGGAAAATACAGAAGAAAAACACAATGAGGTGGAGAACAATGGATATGACTCAGATGGGAAACATGGGAACAATGGATATTCTAGAAAATTGGAGTAAAACAAAAATGAAAAAGTTGCAACAGAAGTAGATGCATATTATCTGATATTAGATCTTTGATTGATAAGGAATCACCAGAACTGAATGATAAGGAATTGGAAGTGCGCTCTAAGTGTTGGAAAGACATCACTTTTGCACCTAGTGCCTGTTGGCTCAATCTAGTCTCATCTAGATGAACATTTCAGTAGTCTCCTGATTACATCTAGTAACAGAGATTATAATTATACATTAATTATGAGCTATTCTATTGCTTTGGATAGTTTTTAATTGGCTTGTCCCCATGCCACACATGCCTCCTTAGGAACTGATGTGGCAACCTTCCAATATCTTTTCTTTTGAATCTTTTGTGCACAGGAGCTACATTATTCCCTCCAACACTGAGAACACTGAGGTAGTTAGTCTGGATGGAAAGGTAGTAACATCAAATGTTGCCAAATCCAAAAGCAATAAGGATCATAATTTGAGCAAGGAAGGAGAGGAAGGAGATAGAACAGGATCAGTTATCCCACCTGCACAGACTGCCATCTCAAACTCTCCAAATGATCCTTGTAAAGCCATCCAATACTGTTCTCCAGAATTGGATAAATCAACAGAAACCAAAACTGGTGAAGGTTAATTTAGTGTTTTGGACAACGAGAATAAAACCAATGATGGTGGTGTTCCTGAACATCACAATAATCAAGGCTAGAAAGATGGACAAGATTCTACTGCTCAAGTGCCTTAAGAAGGAGGTAGAGCTGATGGTCTGGAAGAAAAGTTGATCTAAGGGACTGTAATTCTCTGTATCCACAAGGACATGGTAATGCTAATGTTCCAGAAAATATAGTAAATTCCCAAGATCCTTTTCCTTCTGCACCTCAAGAACATGGAGGAGCTGTTGGATTTGAGCAAAGAAATAGTGATGGTAATGATCTGGAAAAAAGTAGATGATCTCCAAAATTCTACAGATGAAATTCAACATAGTCAAGAAGCTGTCAAACTGGAAAATGTAGAAAATTAAGATCCAGAGTCTTCTGAACTTTGCACAAACAAGAATGAGAATGAAAATAAAAATGTTGAAATTCTCAAGTTCAAAATGATGTCAAATCTGCTTTGAATTCAGAAAAGGATCATGGAAATCGAGGGAGATTGAAATATGAAATTATTTAAAATTAGTATTAGGAGATTAGTTTAATGAATAATCCTCATTAGAAAATACATTTTTATGGCACAGGTCCTGCTTTGAAAGGATACATCAACATTCTACACTGAAGAATTTTTTTGATCATATTTGTCTGCCTGTTTGTTATTATGTTACTTGTTTTTACACCCTATTGACCTATCCCCACAAAATCAATATCATCTTTTTTCATGCACAGCTCATCATTATTTGACTATTATGTTACTTCACAATGCTGTCATTGTCACTGATTAGTGATTTCACACACAGGGTTGGTAACAAAACGTGATACAAACAAGAGATGATACTATAATGAGTCAAACAGACATTGACTTTATTGTCAGTGCCATTGACTGGGCATTCTATCAGCTTGGGATACCAATGGTTGTTGTTGTCATGATCATGAACTTGTTTTTCTGCACTGTATTTATATGTCTTTGCCATCCATTTGTTGAGGTCTGTCCTCCGTAGTCAAGCTTGCTGACTCACAATTTGACCTCCTCCTATTGACTAGTAAATTAATCTCATAATAAATTCAATTAATTTAGCTCAATAGGTATTCACCCTCTACGCTGGGGGAGGTGCTGCAGAAATCCCATCTCCGCTGCAACCTCCTC
>JALLOT010000914.1:0-17032 GCA_036939595.1 Thalassiosira livingstoniorum
GGCATGAAAATAGGCATTAAACACCTGAGCACCGGCATTATGAGCCAGAACCTTACTGCAGGCTGCAAGACGACTTTTTAAGACGATGAATGGCCAGTGGCCAGCTCTAGCGGTTCTTAATTTCGTCTTCCAATCTTATTTTCGCTCAGTTGTCATTCTGTGTCATTCCCCTTTTACACGCCATCGTTTTTTATCCGCATAACTCGTTCAGAGCTCATTCAGCCAGCCGTCCGCTTCTTATCTCTTACCTTATTTCTCACTTACGATCGATGTCAGTGGCAACACACAAAGCAAGCGAGCACTACAATACAGCAAAAAAGTCTCATAAAAAATACGTACGAGTAAGAGTCAGAAAACAAAAAAAGTTGAGAGTCAATCGTTTTTGGTGTCGAGGCCACCACTAATACCAACAATACCTATTATCGTCGTCGCGAAAAAACATGTGTTACCTCAGTACTTTCAAGCGGTCCCGGGGTGCCGTTTCCATTCCAATCGTCGGTACAAACCATTCGAAGCCGGGAAATCAAGCCGTGCAACATCAGGGTCTCCAAAGGCGGCATATACGGCAAAAGAAGAAAGTAACGATGAAGCCAGCCGTTACTGTCTACCCCATTGAACAAAGAGCCAGCAATATGACAGCAAGTGAAAAGTCTCCATTGTACTACAGTCCAGAAGAGCTTGAACATTTCAATCTAGAAGCAAAAGCCGTTGGAAAAAAGATCATTGGTTCATCATCCACCCAAACGTGCACTTACCCCACAGCACAGCAATGTCTGGAATCAGATGATTCGTTACGAGGACTCGAAATGAATGTTTGCCAAGAACGAGTCCGAAACAAGTTTTTTGCCAACCGCGCATTGCTCAGCTATCAAGATCACGCTTCGTCCAGCGAGATGAGTCGCGATCGACGAGATGCTTGTTTGGCAGCAGTTAGTTCGAAGATGAGTCAATGGTCAAAATCAATTGCCTTGGAAACTGCAAGGCTCGACACTTTGCGGGCGTATGAAGGAGAAAATGCGGACGTTCCAGTAGTTACTCAGCAACCGATTTGTATATTGCCGTTCCCTACGTTGAAGAGGCGAGTAACGGAGGAAGATGAAGATATGGCCCCCAGTTGTAAAAGAATTAGGCTCAATGAAAATAATTGAATAAAGTAATGATGTACAAATGAAAATATTCATACTGCTGTAATGTAATTTGTCGTGCAACAACTTGATTGTAGATTACAACGTTACTTTTTGTTTATTGTGACTATTAAAGTAACGATAGCGTTGGAGATCATTATTTGTTTACCTCAACGTCGATGGCGAATTCAGCCAAGCTTCGGCCCATCAATACTTAATTGTTCTCGTAGCTCGTAGCAATTTGCCTTGCTTTGCTTCTTTGAGTCAAACTGAACAGCATAAAAGATGTGCCTAGAAGAAAGGATAACACCATTACATTTAACCGGCACACCAAACAGCAGAACATTGCCAATTCAGCGTGTCAGACGTTTACCTCCAATGTCTCTCATTCATCCTGATTCCACAACGCAAAGCCTTACTTCGATTTGGTGCAGAGCACTTGGTGCCAACACTACTTTTTCTCGAGCTACATTATTTGAATACAACTGCGCATCCTAACAAATACTATCTAATAATGATTAACAAGCACCACAATCATAAGTAGACATTGTAAGACACTCTGACTAGTATTTGATGCAATATTGTCACATTCAATTTAAGGATACAACTGACAAAAACCCACTCGCTTTTTGTGAACAGACTGAAAGTCTTTCTCCCAGGAAAGAACAGGGTGCTCAGCAAGGACCCTACCATACTAATTCTAATTTTGCCATTTCTTGACAATGAACACCATTTTAACAATGAAATAAAACCACAACAAGTAATACTGCTTGTTACTTATTCAACTGAGATTGAATTAAAACAAGCCTCAGGAAATTCATAAACCAAACTAGAATACATGAAAGCATGGAATTTTTTGCTTGAATGACTCGTAGACAACAGTAGGCAAGATCAAGAATACATTACTTGACAACCATTGGCAAATTAGGTCTAAAGGCTTGCAAGTTGTTGGATGATCTTCCTGAGATATCATTACAATTGAGACTACTACTCATGAACTTTTATTCATCGATGCTTCTAATTAGTTTTTAACCTCCATTCTATCGGAATTTTCTTTTGTTCTTCTTCTGGCTGACATGTTCATGTGTAACAAGAAATTATTAAGGGTAGTTTAGAGTTTGGCAGACAGAGTAGTAAGTTGTCAACAGATTGAAGTGTAATTGCAATAGCACTAGAGGTGCTGCCAACTATTGTTGCAGGCAAGAATAAGGTTCTATTTTCAATATTGTGGGATGCACTGGGCAATCACTTACATAGTAACAAGAAAGAGAAAGGCAGTTTTCTAACTGCTATTCTTTTGAAAATCAATAACATTTTGACGAAATAAACAACAAAGATTTTGGGTTGTGAAATGTGAAATTTCCAGTTCAATAGTTCTAGGAAATAGTGCTTAAGCCAAAAGTGATACAATAAAAATCTACATTTATGCTGCTATTGTTCAAGTATGAATATTTCTGAAATCTTTGGTGTCCTCTCATGTTGCAAACTGTATCATTTTGGATATATTCTCTTTCAACTCTTCACCTCTCTTGCCATTTCTGTCACACCCTTTCTTTTGATGTAATCAGCAAATAATAACATGCAATGAAAAATAATCTAATTTTGTATTTGTATTGATTGGATTTTGATGTCATCCTCTAAACACTATTACTCATCTAACAAGTTCTAATTTTTGTGTTTATGTTTTGGTTCAGTTTTTGTTATCAGGCTATATTATCCATGTGAAATTCTCATTGCACCCAACCTTTCTTTTTGAGAAAAGATTATATTTTGTGCCTTTTCTCCCAAAACACAGCAAAAAGTTTTAGGGAGAAACAATTTCTGGAATAATGTAGCTCAGACATTTCATACAGAGAAATTGAGAGTGGCCTAGGGAATCTGGAAAAATAAATAATAAATTGTTTTACATATTTTAATTTCAAATTGAGTATTTACTAGCTTTTTACCTCAAGCTCATGATCATGATGTGCTGTTTGTTCTCATTGTGTTAACCAATGCCACAATGCAATTCATTAGTATTTTTATTTGTACTGGGGTGACAATCAGATCCCAGAGAAAACTTAGTTCATTTATTTTTCATCCAAATATCCTCATACTGACCTTAATTTTTATCTGGTGTGCAATTCTAAATTATCTTTTGGACATATATCTAGGTTGTAAGTTGCAAAAGCTACAATAAATGACCATGAACCATGAAATATCTTAATTCATTCTCAAATATGAGAGTTGGTTTTTGCTTAATTTTTTGTTCTCCTCTTTCCCTATAGCAGAGCTCAATTGAAACCCCAAAAATATAAATATTGTTGCGCAGAAATCATTTTAAAACTCAGTATGTGTACATGTTTTATCTTTGAGCATGAATGTGGATGTTTTACATAACAATATTATTTTCTTATTATCATCACATGAGAAGAAAATATATCCTTTGCATTTCCAATCAAGCCCAAATCAAATCCTTGTCTGATATAGACATGCATTTGGAAAAGTCTATCATCATTGTTGTTTTCACTTTATATTATTTATTTCAAATAAAAAACAACATTGACCACAGTTTAGACATTTCCTATAGCACTAGTTTGGACACTTCTCATTAGTGTTTGGCCTTATCACAGATAATACAGAAAATTTATAATTTTGGTATCAGGATGAAAACACAATGACAGTACTCAATAGCACTGTAAACAAACATAGTTTATTGTTATTGGACCCTTCCTCTCCTGTTTCAGACATATTTATATGATGACAATACCTTGCAGAAATGGATAAAGGACACATATCATTTCCTCAATAATAGATTCTTTCCAAGTACTACCACTACTAGAATTTTCATCCAATGAAAATCGGTGATGATGGCTTGGTCTATAATTGAATTACTCCTACATCCTTCATAAAATATTCAATTTTTCAATTTTGATACTAAGCTCCACCTGCTTTATACCCCAAGCCTTGTATATTGATGTTATAACATTAGTATAATCACATGAAAATCTGTTTTTTATTTGATACTGAAGCACCAGTTTTTGAGCGTTGATAATGTTGAGCTTGAGCTAACATTTTGTCAGTTGAATCTGTTTGGCAGCATATTTGTCAACAATGTTTCAAAGAGGATAATCTAGAGAGCTATTAAATATTATTCAAACAAGTTCAACTTTGAGTATCAATAAAACATCAAAATTTTCTGTGACTGAAACATTAGGCATTATTTAATACTTCTCTTGTTTTCTTTATCATCAACATGGCATACAAAAAATATCTGAGCAAAGTAGCACTTAAAGTTTCATTAATTGAAAGATGAAAAAACAGATGCTCCTTATCAGGGTTTTGCACCCAAGCTTCTTTTTGGGTGACTGGTGGGTATTGGGAGGTACCCATTCATGTTGGATCTTAGGTAGGTTGTGGTTTGGTTAGTTACTGGGTTTGGGTAATGGGTTTCTTCAAATCAGCATCTGCTTGCCTCCATGTACACATGATTGAGCAAAAAGATCACAAAGCAAGAAATTTTATCATATTGTATTCCCTACGTATGTAAGTAATACAATAGTAAGTAGGTACTGATGGGTACCACTGCTGTTGACCCCCTCAATTTGTACCTAAAGAGCAAGCATTTTGAAATGTTGGTCCTAATGGCAGTTAATGAGGCACTTCTGGATGAATGTGCATGAAATACAGATCATTCTAAGGCCAAAGAAATTATGGAAAATATTATCCATGTCTTCAAGCAAGAGAATGGAGTGAGTGCCAAGCTAGATCTGGGATTTGACATATGTGAGAATAGTTTCCTTGTGGATGAAATTGATGACAATGACAGCAACACTGACTAATAGACTGATACAGTGTTATTTCATTTCTTATGGAGTCATACTTTAATTTTTGTATTGAGATATTTTCATCTTCTAACTTTTCAAACACAGAATAACTTAATATATAATATTCCAATTTATTTGGCTGTAAGTGTTATTTTGACTTGCAAATAAGTAATGTCATTAGAATTGGCATTGGGGGGGGTATTACTAGCACTATTGGTTTATAATGATCACCTTTGATTCTAACCCATACCCTACCCAAAATTGGCTGTATTTGGCTGGGTATTTGTTTGATATGCCCAAGGAAAAGCTATTTTGTGACCAAAATACTGGGTATCTACCCAATATCCATGGGTATTTCTGAAGGACGTGGAATGGGTGTAAACCCCTGGTAATGAGTGCAATACAAATACAAACTGTAGTTGATTATTGAATTTTCTTTGATTTCCATTAGCATCTCTGAGGCAGAAAAGAATGTACACAGAAAAAATAATTTGTAATGCTGAGGGATATTTGTAGGCATTGCTCAGTCTTGATCACCAGTCATGAAACATCTAATAAACACATATTTGTCTATGTAGTGATAGATCCCTTTACCATGGAAAGTGGGAATAATGAATAATGTATATCATTCAAAAAATCAAAATTTAATATGCAATAGACAATAGACATACATCATACTAGAAAATGAGTTTTTCCATTAGAGATGAAAACAGTGAAAAAAAAACTTGAATCTATGCATGACATTTACTAAACAAAACATTCAAAGAAGATTTCTTGCAAATGAAAGTCAACCAATTGTAATGAATCTTCCAAAAATGGATACACAAAAAAAGACATTCAACCTACAGGCTTGGTGATATCATGAAAAGATCACTATTTTATTGAATTTTAAGATCAAATTTTTATTTAGATCCAATTGATCAAAAATTAATCTTGATGATTGTTTTGTATTTACAAAAGATAACTAGGTTGTATTTCTCATAATTCTTCACAAAGAAATATTGGAGGTACAAATTTTGAAGAGAAACAAGTTGTTCTGTTTCACATAAAATGTTCAAAACATTTTTCAAGAAAAAAATCAGAGAATATGAATATAGTATTTCAAGGGCTATCTTATGGGTTGGAAGAAGAATTCTATGTTTTATTTTGGTGTGCACTAAAGGGCACATACCTATGAAAACAGAAGAATAATGTTTCAGAAATACTTGACAAATGTAAACATTAGAGACAACACTTGAATGAAACAACTTGCCATCATCTAGGGCTTTATTATTACACATGATCACAAATACAGTGGTTGACATGAAGCTCTACCTAGAGTTTCTGATTTGAACCAAAATTATTTTTACTCTGTGTTTCTCAATGTGATTTCTAGATTTCATCAAATGCTCTTTTTTGTGATAACTCAGGTATAATACCTCCAACTGTTCCTGAGCATTTCCCTACTGTTTGAAAAGGCATTGTTACCACAATTTAGTTGATGCTATTGTCCAAGGATAAAAAAGGAAATATCTTTGCTATTGTATTGATTTAAAGTAATTTTGTAAGTTATATATTGAATATTTTGTCTAATTGACATAAATTTGTCACCATTGCATTTTTCTCTTGATTTACATTGTATTTATTTTGGACCGACAATAGTTTAGAATAAGATTGTTGAAAGTCTTCCTCATTCATGTCTAAATATCACAAATTATATATTAGCCATCCAGTGTCATTATCACAAAAAACTTTGGAAATTGGTCTATGTTTACTGTCACTCAAAGTTGATGAGGTCTCAAAATAGTTGATGGCTTTGAAAATAAGTAACAGCAACTTTATATCAATAATGAAATTAGTTTCAAAAGGAGCTGAGATACATTAGATATAATATCATTGTTCTAATTTCAATATCTATTAGCAAATTTTTCTATTTACGTTGAAGTTTGTTTTAACAAAATTTACCTGAAATGTTTTCAGTTTCTCAACATTACCACTGTGTCCTTTCTCAAAATTTTGTTACTTGTTATTTTTTCAAGTAAGCAGTCAAACAATACACTTTCTATCAACAACACACATCGTAACACTATCAACATGACAGATGACAATGATTCTGTCTTGATATGGATAGATCAAAAACAGCCAACTGGGTTTCAAAAAACTTGCCCTCTTTTTAGTGTCATGTCCCCCCTAACTAATGAATATTGAATTATGTCCCTCAACTTTTGCTTTTTAATTTAAGAAAAAAGGTTGATCATATAAAACAAAATCAAACCTATATGATTACATTGATTAAGGCGAGTTGACCTTCCACTTTACAAAATGGCATTGTACAGACTCAATTGACACATCACACTCTATGTAGAGTCATTGACCATTTGCCACCAATCAAAAAAACTGCCAGAAAATTCCCTGCTGCATCCCTGCAATGTCATTATCAGGAAGGGGGGCAACAATCTTAGTCTGTAACAAAACTTCAAAACAGTCCAACTTGCTGCCCAGAAAACTTTTAGCTTGAACACAGTGCTCTTTCTTTTTCAACCAGCACAACAAGGTAAGGTTAATGATTTTTGAGGGTAAAAATGGAGGCAAATAAGCATAAAAACTCCAACATAGCTGCTGCCCCCCCTGTTAGTGTTAGATTATTTTGCTCCATTGAAATGGAATCATTTAGTTTCTACTTTTAGTAACAAATCCATGTTGTTTTTGTGAGTCAGCTAAAAACCTTTAAAACACAGCTACAGCTTTGTTGATAAAATGGAAGCAACAAGTTCCCAATTATCCAGAATCACATAAATATTAGACATTGCTGTTTTAGAATAAACCACAAATTTCTCTTTAATGTGACAAATAATAATCTAAATTGATATCCATTTGCTTTGGGATGGGCTCTCTTCAAACTCTATTGGTTGTGTCTTTTAGCTTTTAAGATTAAACTAAGACAACTGACTTCAATGATAGATGAATGTAGTAAAAATGGCTCAAAGATTTTTCTACTTCTGATTAATCTGTTGAGCTAAATACTGCTGACAAAAAGATGGGTATGCATAGAATGTGTGTCATGATAGTAGCCACCACTATTTATTTGTGAGCTTCAATTTTGTGTTTCAATTTGTATACACTTATCTCTTGCAAAATTATGAATAGCTTCTTTCACTGGTGAACCAAGCACTTAGTTATTGAAACACTTGATAGATATTTGTCATCCCCTACAAGATTTGTGTTGTCAAATTGTTTGTCCTATATTAAAATCTACAACAATTCAATGAGTTAGTTCTTATCAATGTTTGTCTTGAAATTTTTCAGTAACCATCAAGCTATATCCTTTACTCAGGTTCAATACTTTTGTAATGAAATTTTTATTTAGATTAGCATTTAATTTATTTCTTTATTAATTTGTTATTATTGCATTTGTATATTAATGACTTGAATTTATCTTTTTAATGTCATATTTGTTACTGTTCCCTAGTTTAAGTTATTTCTTGGATTGGAACTAGTCACACTCTGTCTACCAAGATGATTCTTTGCTACTCTGATTATTTGATTACATGTTCTATTGTAGCAACGCCAATTAGTTTTTCTTGCTGAAAGTAATGTCAGAGTCATTTTCTACTGGTCCATATTGCTTACTGTGATACTTGTCTGTCCTTTTTAACCATGCTTTCCTTTTGTTTTAGAATATTGATCAGTTAAGTTGACATATTTTATTTATATGTTCTACTTGAAGATATTGTCATCTGTTACAAGATTAAGAATTACTGTTTAACTTCAAAACAAGATGCTTAACTATTGAGTATTTTAATATTATTTGATTCAGTAATTCACTGATAAAGTTGATGTAAACAAAGAAAATACATTTGAATTCAAATTATTTGGTTTCAAAACTTTCAAGTAGTAGAGTAAAAAAAAACAGAATATGAAAAATGTTTTGAATTACCAAAAAGTTTTTGTTACCCTTTATGAATTTTGTTTGTATCAAACTTCCAAGGGACCTTCCATCTTTTTAAAGGACTCATTTGACCTGATTCTTTTTTGCTAACAATATGCATCATTTTTCTATTACCTCAAGGCAACAAATAGGTACACTCAGATGACTTGTTTTATATCCTTTCCAATGAATTGACTGTTACAGGATAAATACTGTATTCTAAAAGGATTTGTGAAGAACTAGTTTTATAGTATGGTAGCAATTCCTACCCACAGCTGTGGCTGAAGCATCATTGACAATTATTGACAATGTTCAGTATTGTTATTGTAACATCAATGGGCAAAAGTACATGTATGTGGCTCAGAAAATATCATCACTAACTAATGCTTTGTTGAGGAATTATTATGAAAACACCAATAATTTTCCCAATAAAAAGCCATCTATAAATCTGCATGCATACATTAATTTTCAGCATAATCAGGTGAATGAATACCTAGTTCTGGACAAAGTTTGTAGTACTTGATTGCTTTCTGATGATAATGAAAGCAAAGTCTTCAATTTTATTTTGCCTGGAACGATGATGGAATATTTTATGGCTTATTACAAATGGAAATAGTATCACATCAAGTATACAATAACTGGTCAAATCTATGTTATCATGTTTGAAATAGTTGCTTCATATCACTTTAAAATTACAACTTTGACATTCAATAAAAATAATATGATAGTTCTAATAACACCAATGATGCCAATTCAATTTGAAACTACTAATACAGCACTACTCAAATCAAGCACTATCATTATGAAAGCTACAGTTACAATTTTAAAAATAACTTCAGTTTACCATATTTTACAATCCAAACCTAAAATCTGTAACAATTAAATTCACAATATTAGACAAACTTAAAATTTAGAAATCAAAATTTCATTTCATTATTTAATACTATGTACCAAATTTTACTGTGCATGATGCCAGAATAAACTCACATTTAATATAATTGTTACAACTACAATTTGCTATTTTTGATGGAATTCACTTGCAACTATTTCTGATACTAACCTCAACAGCATATGTTTTTTCATCTTTCTTTGTTGATTTTAATGTTTTGATTGCTATCAGGTGATGATTTCATGTTTTCACCATATTTAGTACATCTCACATGAAATTGTTATGCTGATGGCTTTAACAGCATATGTTCAAACTATCAATTACAACAGCCAAACAGCAAAAAAACTAAATCCCATCTCTGTTGGTTATTGTGTTTTTAAGTTGTTGTTGCTAAGTTTGGCTATGTAAATAAACATAGAAAATATCATTTGCTTGTAACATCTCAATCAATGTAGATGGCTTATGCAGAAAATTCAATTACAACAGTCATCATATGGGGGAATGGAGTAGCAGTGATGGAGGGGCAATTCAATGTTTTAATGATGAAACCTGCCAGAGTGATCATAGAGATCATCAATGCAAACAATAGTGTGATCCATTGTGGACTTTCTTGAGCAATCATTGTCATCAACATTGGTCCACTACCAGTGCTGACAAACCCTTTGATGCTGCCTATTGCAATGCTTGTGGTTGCTGTCAAATGCAAAAGTTGGAGGAGGAAATAATTGTTGTTGACATGATGTTGTTGTTACTTTTGTCCTTGGGTTGCCACAACCACAACAAAAATCATGTCAGAAAGAAGTCCCCGGCAATCAGTTTCTGGAAAATTGTTGTCGTTTTGTAGGTTTGGCAACAGCAATGATGGCAGTAGAAGCTTGAGGTCGTGGGGGGTGGAACTGTTGTGTTTGTGTTGGTGGTGGTGTTGCTCTTGGGGGTGCTTGGAATAGCAACAGCAGCAAAATTGCTTTTGCTGCTGATGGTGGCATGAAAAATGCACCGTTTTGCTGTCTTTATGCATATGAACCATGTGCAAAGCTGGATTTTACATACACTATTGCTAAGACCCTGCATCAAATAAAGGGTCTTTATATGGGACTGTTACATACATTGTTTACATTCAAATTTAATCCATATAGGGCTTTGGATCAAATGGGACTCTTGTGGCCATTCATTTTTTGAGATTTCAAAAATATCATCTGTGTGCTGCCAGTGTTTGATGTCTGCAAATACTGAATTACCAGGGTATTGGCCTTTCTATGTGGTTTTAATTTGAATCCTAAGTTGCTTGACAGCCCCATTTAAATTCCCTTGATCAGATACATCAATTCTGAAGTGGCAACTACAAAACAAGGAATTGTGTAGTTTGTGAGGGAAGTAGTAGTAATGCTGTTGGTATACTAGTTGTTTCACCATTGTGTATGCAAATTCATAGTTTTTCCAACAGAGCAGATCTGTCATTGTCAATGATTGTTGAGGATTGTTGTCTTAAAAAACAAATAGCAAGGGAAGCTTGGGATGTGAGACAAAAGGACTTTGCCAGTATCTTGGTTCCTAAATTAGGGTCACAGCCACCCCCTAGACATGACCTTATCAAGGTGTATGTAGTGCCACAAACACACCAAACTTCAAGCAAATGGGAGTGCTAATCATAATATCAGTACACTTTTGATTTACTTTTGAAATGCTGCGAGTAATTGGTGGAGGAACATATAGGACACACATCATGATGATTTGATAAATGAAAAGACTCCGGAATGACAACAAGACAACACAAAAATAGCTCAATTTCATATGGAACTCATATTTCACTTATAAGTGGAGTCAAATTATAGATATGTGTGTAGGTGTAATTTGGAGACTACAGGTAGGCAAAAGATACAAAAGCATTAGTTTGTTTAACCTTTAAGCTCAAAGATAAGAGATACAAGTACAATATTGTTTCAGTTGCAAAGCACACTTTTCTCAACAACCTTCTCATGAAATGCAAAAGAGCACAGAAAAAAGGGAAATCCACCATCTTCAACTCTTTACCAGCCCCCAAAAAGCAGGTTTAATGTCAAAAAATACTTTTGCAACAAAATATGATATCTGTGTTCATCAAAATGTGTTGGAGCATTGAAATTGGTGCAATACTTGATGATGACATAATGACAATATTTTGGGCAGATCAGACCCACCCAATTGTAAATCTGAAAGTTAATTGCACAATAACAAAAGAACATACAACAAAACCAAATAATAATGAAGTTTAAACTGTAATATACTAATCAATTTCAACACAAGAAATATTAAAGAATATTCACTTTTTTGAGGTAGGAAAATATTTCTGAATCTATGCAACAACCATAAAGTTTGAAAGATTAACAAGTGTAAAGCAACTTATTTTTTTGACACGGTTTTGAAGATTTCATAATCAAATCCCAGCCAGTGTCATGTTTCAGTGCGAATATAATCATCATTCCCCATCACCATGTTGCTTGAATGATGATGATGGGGTGGGATTGGTAGTGTTTGTTGGCACCACTATGGCCATGCTGGATGCTGGTCCCTTTGTGTGATTCCACCAAATCAATCAAGGACGATGATGCATATTTTGAAATGTTGTTATTTTTCATCTGGTTTTCAACTTAAAATTGATGCTTTGAAAATAGCTCACTGGAAAAGTACAGACAGTATGAAGGCTGAATCCTCTCACTTTTCGGCTAAATTGTTAGGAGTCATCATCAGGGAGCATAGGAAAAGTTCGAGGCCCATGATGGATTTTAACTTGTTCAGAAACTGCCTGAGATATATCATTGAAAGTATTAAGCTCCATGCATTCATAAATAGTCATCAGTCATGAAATTTCTTATAGATTACAACATTCTTTCCTTCAAATGGAAGTGTATCCATTCGAATTCCACCATCCTTCTCCATCAAATATTTTAAAAATTGATTGTATGTTCGTACAGGCTCTCCCAACTCTTCCACTCCTTCCACTTTTCCCTCCACTTTTCCTTCAACTGTTACTTCAACTTTTTCCTTACTCCCATTATCGTGGCATTTTATAATTCGTCTTCGAAAGGGAAAGAGATCGGGGTACACACAACAAGGAACAATTGCAAATGGCAGATTGTACTTGAGTGCCACGTCTACTATATCTTCCGTGCATTGATCTGGATGGAGTCCGAGGAGCAATATTGGATTAATTGGATTTGACATTGAGGATTGTTGCAATTGTTGCAACAGCTGCAATGACGATTTGGATTTGGTAGTGTCGGTAGTATCGGTAGTATTATGGATTTGTTCATAAATGGCGGGGAAGGATTTGGTCGAGAAACATGTGGCTAGATGAGTAATTTGAGTAATTGTCGCAGGATCACTTTCTACTTTGATCGAATTCTTCTCCTCTAGGGTTCTCTCATTTGATTGTTGAATCATGTTGGCAGTTGTGGCATTTGTTGGAACGTCCGACGTAGTAATTGGTTCGCCAGGTTCGTGATGTTCGCGATGTTCTTTGGCATCAGGGAGTGCATGGGTTTGTCGTTTCAAATACTCCCAATGGCTCTTGGCCCGTTTCAACTTCAATTGCCTCTGTTTGGCATCTCCTTTTCGGACCATGGGGTCGATAATGGTGCATCGATGGATGAATGGTTCATTAGTAACATTTTGTACCATGTTAGTTTCAATGTGGCTTTCTTCATCTTTTCCAGTTGTAGTTGCAACAGTTGTACCGCTGGATGAGGTGGATGCACGAAAAGCACCAGGTGAGCGAGGTGCGCGAGACGCACACATTTGTTGAATTGCCAATTCTACCGAGAGTTGGCCTTTTCCTCCGGCGACATCCATAACGTGAACATTCTTCAAATTTGCATTCATCGAACGAACCTCCAACACGGATGTCGCTGACGGTGCTGATGTTGCTGATGTTGCTGATGTTGCCGATGTTGCCGATGTTGCATCTTTCTCTTCCATCGTGCCCATCGTGCCACACGGTCGACACAATGAAACTAATGAAAATTCTTCCCCCAAAGTATGTTGCGTATGTCGCGTACGATGTGCATGTTGCGTAGGTTGCGCCCCTTGCACCACAGAACCCTTAGCACCTTCAGCACCCACATTGGATGGAGGATATCCTGACATGAAGCGTTCCTGCACATCTCGCATCGGTATACCAAAAAATGTGTGCAACACCCACGACGCAAATAGTTTGGCACGCAATGCTTTGGCATGCTTCCCTCCATGATGGCAATCTGAGGCGTCAATGGCGTTGATGGCTATTTCCTCTTTGTTCGTGTTTGTAGTGTTTGTAGTGTGTGTAGTGCCAGTTCCATCGGCAATAGGAACGGTTCCCACATTGGCAACCCCGGCAACCCCAGTCTCGACAGTCCCGACATCCAGACTTGTGGAATTGTCCCACGCATGAGTTCGATGACGATTGGCCAGTTCAAATGCCTCTCCTCGTACTTTGAGATATGTGGAACAGGATAGGGCCCCATTTCCCACAATGACATTTTGTTCTGTTTGCTCCGTTTGCTCCGTTGGCTTCTCCTCGTCTTTTGGTACAAGTTGCTGGTGTTGTATATGTTGTCGATATTGTATGTTTTTCCGACACTGTTCGTTCTGCTGGCGCTTTTGGCATTGCTGATTTTGCTGATTTTGCTGATTCTGTGGTCTGTCCCCATCCTGAATAGGCATTTGTCCCAATTGTTTCGATTGTTCCACTTGGTCCAAGGAAGCAAGTTGATGAGCAACATCCCTCGGATGCTCTACGATCTTCCATCGAGTGACTTCCCATACATCTTGCACTTTCTGCACTTTCTGCACTTTCGTCTCATTCTCATTCGGTGATTCATCTCCATCATTTATGTCATTAGAGTCACCTCCATCTTTTATTTTATTTGAGTTACCATCGTTGTGACCATGACGGCAAACGACTTTTTGACAAACTTTTTGACAATGGCCCAATTGCACGGCGATTTTGGCACCATAGGGCAAACTTGATGACTTTGTTGGAAATGGGTCATTGAGATCATTGAGATGGTGCGGGAAGTGAGGGAACTTGTGGTTGTTTGTGCTGTTGGTACTATCGTGGTTATCGCAATGGATAGCACCAGCACCAGTGTTCTCAGCGTTCTTCTCGTTCTCCGACGTCTGGAGTTGGAACGATTGACGGAGGAAAATAATACGAATCGACTTGGTCGTCATCCCAGATTCGCCGGCATTGATACCATCGATACGATTGATACTTGAACTTATTCCACTTATGCCACTCATGCCTTCTTCCCATCTTTTTTCGCTTTTTTCGCTTTTTTCGTCTTCGCCCGGATCATGTTCCAAAGTAGTAATCGTAGTCATGCCATTGATACCATTGCTTTTCGTGAGGACAATGTCGGCAAAGGCAAGATTGCGCCCCATGGACCGTCGTCCTACGATGATTCCTTCGGCTAGATTCTTCATTGTTTTGTGGATTATGGTTGCCTCTGGACTCTGGATGAGTTACTTCTCGTTGATTCTGGTTGGTTCTGGTTGGTTCTGGTTACTTCTCGTCAATTTTTTGTTGCTTGTGATTGGATATCGTTGCTTTGTGAAGTACGATGGGTGAAGAGTGAAGTTTAGTGACTTTATGATGTAGTGTGTGAAGGGAATGGAAGGCACCGTGACAATAACAGCATGTATGTAGATTGTGAAAAAAGACTTGGAAGCAGTGGGTGCTATTGCACTCTATTGCATCTTATTGCCTATCTACTTTCCGATCATTTCGGACGATGTTCTGACGATGTTCATGGTTTATTGATGTGGTGTGTGGTGTCTGTGGTCTTTGGTCTGGATCCTTCTGAAACCATGTTCAAAATCCTTTCAAAATCGCTTAAGTTAAAAAAAAATGATCGGTTCTCAAAAATAGAAAGCTACCAATTCATGATTCTTGTGAAATTTTTTTTGCTTTGCTCAATTGGCAAAAATTTGGTTGCCACACATAAAAAAATAAAAAAAATATAACAAAAGATGGAAAAAATTCTTTTGCCATTCTTTTGCCATTCTGTTGCCATTCTTGTGCCATTTTTTTCCACAGGCCAATTCTTGTGCTATATTTTTCTTGGGGGCTTTTTTCTGTACCATGACCATTTTTCTGTGCAATTGGCATTTCTCAGGCTTTTTTGCAATTTTTGGTAAGATTGATGATAAGATTTGAACCTCTTAGATGTCAAAAAAAGATAGGTTAAAATTTAAGAAATATGCTAAAAATTATGTTAAAAATGGTGTATCTTTTTTTTTAAATGAAACAAAAACAAAAACAGTTAGGACAAAGAATAACTTGTTTTTGTTGAGTCAGGTATAAGTTTTTTTTATTTTTTGAATTTTTTCTTCAAAATAGGTAGAAATGAATAAATAAAAAGACTCATGTGTATCATGTAAGCAAGGTATATATATAAGTAAATAATAATATTATTAGTAGTGTATTTTGTGGTGCAACTAAAAATACTCTTAGTACATAAAGTATCATTTTAATACTACTACTTGTAAATAAAATGCTCATTGTTTGTGTGATATAACCTTTTTGTTGATCACTTTCTGCCATTGGATACTTTGCCAAAATAATTTGAGTCATGCCTAGCCATATAAGATGTTTCATATTTAAATCTTAAGTGGAAAATTTTTCAAAATAATTTTTATTTGTCAAAACCATACCAAAATTTCCTTCAGGGCATACAAGAATAATTTTCAAACATAATGGAAAATCAAATGTGACGTGTGATGTATAAGATGATAATAATCACAATAATAGTAATACTTAATATGTATATGGCTGTCTGCAGGGTCAGCCTATCCAAAATGTGGAATCACATCAATTTTGGAGCTACAACTGATTTGAATACATGTTTAGTATTGCTGTGAAGAGTAGATTGCAGCTCTATCATGTGGAATTGCTGAAATTGGATATTCGTGAAGTTCCATTTCTACTGGGGAACTGGTACATATTCTACGTAGGCCATACTGGAAGCTTTTCCATCCTTCCTAGCAGGAAGGATTTGCACGGTAGACAGTAGACACCGATAGCCACAAGCGAGCCGATCTGAGCCGGCCGATGCAAGTTAACAGTTGCAGCATCCACTACAACCGCTGCATCCAATGCAACTGTTGCATCGGATGCAGCGGTTGCAATGGTTGCATCTGCTGCAACCGCTGCAACCGGTGCAACAATTGCATTGGTCACATCGGTTGCAATTGTTGCACCTTGCACCGGTTGCAGCGGTTGCATCGGATCCTGCGGTTGCAATGGTGCATCTGCTGCAACCGGTGCAACCGGTGCAACAATTGCACTGGT
>JALLOT010000915.1:0-17011 GCA_036939595.1 Thalassiosira livingstoniorum
AAAAAAATAGGAGTATGGTACAATACCATACGTACTCTATCTCTCCAGCAACATCCTAAAGTCATTCTATTAACGTGATAATTTACCTGGTTTTACTCTCAGTGGTTCCATGTGTCTGGACATGGAAAAAGCATGAAATAGAAATATAATCTGGGAGACAGTGCAACACAATCATTTTCTCTGAAAAAAATTAAGGTTCTCTCTTCAGAAACAAAAATACATATTAAAATAACAAAAGGGAGGTGTTTATTAGTTGCTGCAAGCCTTCAATGATCACCAACTTTTAATTTTTATTAATATTATTCCTAAGCAATCATCATACCGATCCCACGATCATCCAATCAATCACACAATTCACATTGATCATATGATTGGTATGATTGTCATGATCTCATTTGGATGATTGGTTGGATGATCGATGATTGGTTGGATGATCAATGATTGGTTGGATGATCAATTATTTGTGAAGTATGGTATATTATGGCATCGTACTGTACAATTATTATAGTAGTAGTATTCTACTTACTCGTAAGTATTAGGTAAGTACGCTTACCCTACCTTAATGACCGATCATGACCGATCATGACCAATCATTTGACCAATCATGACTGGTCATTAGACTGATTATGACCAATCATTTGACTGATCATGACTGATCATCAATCATAGACGATCACGAGATCGATCACATGATCATCAGACCGATCACACGATCATCATCCAAATATGTTTGACAATTATTTCATCACTAGACAGATACAATGGCGTAAATGCAAAAAGTTACCTTTATATCTTAGTATTATTTTGAACATTTGGATTGAAAACAGTACTTTAAAATTAAAACGATCACAAATGATCTCAATTTTGCACTGTCTCCCTGGAAAATCCGATTGTTATGCATTTTCTGTGTTACTTTCATACAAGCAGCATACAAGATTGTGAATTTCAAGAAGAACCATAACAAAACAGGAAACATGATGATACAAAATTTGGCAATAATATCGTTTTTTTAATCTTTAAATAATAAATGAATAAGTATTACATTTTATATTTATTAACAAAATATCAATCTCAGACTTTTTGTTGTGTGTTTTTGTTGATTTTTGTGTGTTTTCATGCAAGAAAATTCACAAAAATTTATATCCACAAAAATCCTAGAAAAAAATTTTTGCAACAGCAATGATTCATAATCAAAATTGTGTAAAGACTGATGATCAACCCCCTATGACAAGCCTTGTCATCACCATGACAGACAATGGTGAAGTCATCAATGTTGCAGCGGAAATCACGATAAAGACATATTAAGTATTCAAGATATCTACCTTGCTTCCATCATCAACTTAAAGGCATCTGTAACAGATTCTTTTTAGTTGATGACAGAAGTGTGGGAATCATGCTGTCACAGTATTGCGCAGACTCAGCATTGGCATCATTTTCTCCCAGTTTCCAAGGTGCTTCTTGTAGAGAAACAGAATTGGTGATGAAACTAACCAAGCCACTTCCAATATAAATATAATTCAACTCAATGTTTTGATATTGAAATTGGTAAGCTCATTTTTGGTGGCAGTGATGTGTACCCTAGTTTCCTCCCATGGCATTTTCCACTGCAGGACGGAGTTGGTGGCCGTGGTGGTGGGAGAGTTTCAGTCACAAAGCAGACAACAGGGATTTTTTTGGGTTTATTTTGTAGGTTTTTGTGCACAAAAATATACAAAAACACAAAAAACACATGAAATCACTAAATAAGTTACAATTCTTAGTAAGATAAACATTGATATTATATTATATCATGATAATCTCAAGCTTTATTTTTGCCAAATATTTTTTTTCATTTCATGTTATTTTTCCATTTCATGTCATGTTGAGATGATAAAAAAGATAAATTGGCTTGTTTTTAACGTTAATTATGTGTCTTTGGGATGTTTCTGGTGAGGATATTATTGGTGATTGTTGAAAAATATGAAGAGTGGTTTTATTTTTTATTTTTCTTATTTTTGGCTATTTTTGGATTTTAATTTATTTTTGTGTATTTTGTGTGTGTTTTTGTGCATGAAAATCCACAAAAATATACAAAAACACAATGAAAATACACAAATACACACAAATTGGAAAAGTCCAGATTCTAACCAATCATATGTTGTAAATTGAATAAAATGTCACCAAATTTATTTTTCTTCCTGCTTTTTGTGCTCATATGCTCAAAGCTCATAACAACATATTAGGACCCAACAAGACAAATGCCGTTGGAAGAATTCGGAACATGCGAAAAGGTGAAATCAACGTGCTTTCAACTGTTGCTAGGGTTGATTGATAATGATACCTTTTGATATAGTTAGCAAAAATGGCTTCTAATAATAACACTATTGTGGTGGTTTCTCTACAAGAACCACTTGGCAATGCAAACAAAAAAGACACCAGTATAAGCATCCTTTAGAGGAGATGACAACATTTCCCAATAATTCTGTTTGAAACAGAAAAGAAATTCTTTCAGATGCCTTTCAATGACAACAGAGGTACTAGTGTAAAAGACATTGTTTGTGTCTTGATCAATGGCAGTTTCTACCACCATGAGCAGGACTTTGCCATGGTGGCTGCAATTTCCATGTGTGAAATGGCTGAAGTTTGATATCTTTTATGAGATTTTTCAAGGCCAATCATTGCTGCTTTGTTATTGTTATGTTTTTTGTGTGTTCTTCTGAATTTTTTGTTTGTTTTTGTGTATTTTTGTGTGCAAAAATCCACAAAAACACAAAAAAAAATTGGATATTTAATTTTGCAAAGCAGTTTTGTTGTCAAAAAAATTGACATGTTTTGTTTTCAATCATTTTTTTCTTTTAAATCATGTTTTTATATGATTTTAAAACAGAAAAATTGTGATTCTGGGGTGTTCCATTCTTTTATCTACCAGTAATTATCATTAGTTACATACACAATGCCCCTGCACATGAAGAACCTTTTTTCATATCCCTTCTGTAAGTTCAATGTTTTGAAAAAGTATTGCTAGCATTGAAGCTGTCTCTACTTTTTTCATAACAAAGCTACTTTTGCCTTTTGCCACCAGCATCATGGTTGTCACAGGGGGACTGACACAATTATGCCCACACAAGTTATTTACTGTTTTTAATAGAAATCACAGTGGTGTCAAGTCACATTGTATAGTTGTGTAGGATATACTAACTCCTATGAGCATAAAATAATCTCTGAAAACCTGTAGGAACACTCAGTAAACTCCGGATCAGAAATATCTCCAAAAATTGGCAAAAATTAGAGAATATTTTTCTCATGAAGTACCTAGTGATGACTGTGATATTATAATGGTGGTTAATGGAGGATTTTCTCTTGGCCACAGGCAAATTTACTAAATGATTTGTGTAAAGTCAAAAAATCTATTGCATGGTTAATAGGAATTCTGCAGTGGTTGGCCCACTTATACCGTCCTTTTTACTAGAAATTGATGCTAGATGACAAAATTGTGGATGGAAATTGTGATTCTTATGCCACACCTGTCACTGAATTTGATCTCACCACTTTGAGCCCCATGGATGACAAAGACTTACAGTAAATGGTACCCTTCAAGCTCAAAATTTTCAGGAATTAATTATGATAAAATGGCTGGTTGCAATATTGCTATATTGTTCTTATTAAGTGTCGAATTAGTGCCATTAGCTATAAGAAAAAGCATTTTTATACATAATACCACAAATAAGGCATTAAGCACTTCCAAACTTGATTTTTGATGTTCATAACTCATAACAGCACCCCACATGCTTTTACCACCCCAGCCTTGCATTCACATCAGGTTCCATCAATAGTGATGTCTAGAGACAGAACTGTGAAGACCAAAGTAGTTGAAGCTTTTGTGAATGACCAATTTGTTGATGACATCCACTTAGTGAAAACTATATATTGCAACAAAAAATAGTGGTTGTGGTGTCAATTATTGTAGCTGTTGTGGGCTGAGGAGTGTTTCTCACTTAGTAGAACATCCACAGATAATTATAATTAGGCAAGTAGAAGTTGATTACAACAACATCAAGTATTACAACATTGCTAATCATTGGCATCATGACAGATTGTTTGTGAGTAATCAAAAATAATGTTGGGTTGTTGCCTTTGGGCTATGGGGGTTGGGTAGATGGAAATTTAAGCGCATGATTTTATCAATATCCAAGGTTTACCACCACTGTTAACAAAGGAGTTTTTTTTTGTTTTTGTAATATTTGTTTCTAGCTTTTCTGCCTTGAATTATGTTTTTTTGGGCTTTTTGTCACTCTTAATATAAACATACCATGTGATATTGGGTTGATGTCCCCCATATTTTGATATGAGGTATTAGAACTGTAATTGATAAAAAAATGCAAATGATTTTTGTCTTTATATTTAAAATTGAATTATCTTGCATCTAACTTAGCCTTGTCCATGTGTGTTGATACTTCAGTAGATGATGCAGCATTACAGGTGCCACTGGTTTTGTTCTTAATTTTTTGGAAGCAAGACCCTCAAATTAATTGTCCTTGGTAAGTCTGCTGTAGGGATTTCTTGTCATTCTCTTTAAAATACTGAGAAGTAAAGGTGTCTGAAGGACTCGTCTAAATCAGTTCAAAAGTGCACAAAATTGGAGCACACATCAACAGCAATGTTGCTATGATTTTGATCATGTGGATGTTCCAACTTTCCATCAAACACAAATGTCAATTTACCCGATATCTCTATCAACTCTGCCTCCCCATTGTAAACCACAAAGAAATTTAGAATGTATAAGTTAATGTCATTTTACCCAGGTAAAAACATTTTATTTTTGAAACAGAACTTTCACAGATCAATTTGAAATATAATATGTCTGTCTATTCCAAGTGGCAAAAGAACCAACATTTGATTGGATATATTTGGAATTATTAAATTTTCATTAATAGCTTCTAGTTGTTAAGGAATGTACTATTTTTATCTTAAAGGTTATGTTGTCATAGACTTTTTGATTTTTACTACGACAATGTAACTTTGTTTTTTTAAATTAGTACATCAACATAATTTTCCCTTAACTCAATAGTAAAAGCTACGTTTGCACTATGAAAGCTATGCTTTTGTAGTGCATGCTTTGTTTGCAAATAATGATGCAGGCTATGCCCACACATACAAAATAATAGTGCAAGCTACGCTTGCACTTACCTACCCATACAGAACTCACCAAGTGAGTTTGACTTGCTGGGCTTGTTGTAAGTAGAATGTACCTGAATACTAAACTTGCTATGCTCATTAAGTGTTCACTTTGCTCACACCAGCATTTAACAATTATTTTTTTAGCCCAAAAGGTAAAGTGCAACAACCCAACATGCTCCCCTCACTCTTTGCCATCCCTTATTTATCTACCCCTAAAAAATATCTGATCATTGAGTCACAATGTTGTAAATATGAAGAGCTACATGTGTCCTGTTAAAAATTTGTTGTTGGTTGTATCATATCAAGCATTTGTCTCATTGGTTGTGTTGATCATCCTTCATCACACATCACTCATTTCAAAAAATGAGTTATATTTCCCTAAATTTTTTTATCTTTCAATGTAAAATAATATGCCGTGATCCATGAAGATTAAAATAGATCAGCTTTAACCTCAAGATAACTGCATATTCAATCTCAATAAATTAAGTTCAATAACAATAACAGGCAGTGTTTTTTGTTTTTATTTTATAACTTGTTAGAGTATCAAACCACTCTTGATGAAATTGATGGAATGTGCATTGCAACCAATGATTCTGTTGCAAATTTTTAAATGGAAATAGTAATTGTTAATGCCATAAATGATATATCTCACCAATAAAAGCTATTCAAACAAAATTGGGTTGAATATCTTGTCCTATATAAATCCTTGCAGTAGAGCTTGTTTGCTAAGTCATAACTGTGGTTAAAGATTGTATAAAAAAATTACAAAATTGAATATCATGATTCCTTCACACTCCATAGATTCCTTATTGCTTGTTGCAGGGATTATGGGTTTGACATCAATTTTATACAAAAAGTCAAGAATATTTGTTTCTTTTTGAAAAAAATGCCAATAGTATAAGAATATTCTGGAACTTGAGATTAATTGTCTGTCCTAGTACTGATACCAAGGCTTTTTGATGTTTTCAAATGGTAAACTGTTGAACAGTGTTCTTGTATTTCAATGCACACCATTTTTCATTCAATTTTATTTGACTTCACAAAATACATCTTGTAATGCAATAATGGGTCAATTACCCCTTTTAATTGACAAGTCCTTAAAATAGGCTTCAACCTGAGTGGCCAATATCAATCCTAGCAAATAACCAAAAAAATATAATGATCACAAAACATGGTATAAAGCACCATTGGGAGAAGTTTCAGAAAACAAATACTACACTGTCACTATCAAGCATGGGGACAGTGCTATGAGCAAAAAAATAATGTTCTGAAGCAAAATGCTATAATTTTAATGAGAATGAGAAGAGTTTGGGAAAATTAGAAACATCTTTTTGACCAAAAATTGAGAAGCTAAGTTTCTGGGGAAAGCAAGTATTGTAAGAGGTGAAAATAAATATTGCAAATAAACTAAATGGTTATTTTTGTAGGTCATGTAAAGATTTATTGCCATAAGATTTCCACATAATAAATCTGATTGTAATATACACACAACTACTTTGTTCAATTGTGTACTTTCCCCCCTCAAAAATCAATTTATAAATCAGCAGAAATGTGAAAAGAGCTTGACTTCGATGCAAGCAATCAGTATATCCCACAAGCCACAAGTGGTCTAACATTACTATTCACAACAGCTTGTCTTGCTAGTAAAATACATTGTATCAGTCTGTCCATCACCAACTGATCTTTTTCAAATCATTGCTTTGTGCATGAAAACATACACTGATTGTCCGGTCCGACAACAAAATTGAAAAAAGACTACAAGCCCTCACAAGCCAACATCCTTTGTCCAAGCTTTCACTTCTAGTTTTATGGTTGATGATGGAAACCATGGCAACATCCATTGACATACCAATGCTTACATTTATTAATTCCAAATAATATTTTAAATATTTTGTAGTAATGTATATTGGTATTAGATAACTATGGTTTAATCAAAAAATGATTGGAATGCTGTAGCAAACAAACGGCACTGAACATCTGGTCACTGTGACAGCAGCTGCTACTGCCACTACCACGGGGGTAAAGTGAAAATAATCTACGTAGTAATCTACCGGTAATATCCCAGAGATAATACCATACGTAATACTGTTATTTCGCAAAACACACGAGTTTGATCGCAAAAAATAATAAGTACAATACCTAAGTACCATACTTAAGTACTTGGTACGTACTTACCATGCTAACTAGAGCTAACTACTTAGTGCCTAAAAAAGCTAGCAAAATACGATGAAATCACATGGATGCAAATTGAACCCAAAAATCCTAATATCTGTTACACTTATCTATGAAACTTACAAAAAGCGATCTCTCAGCTCAGGATGCCCTCTTCTGTCAACTTTATCACGCTTAAGACAATCTAGAATGCTAGTAACAGATTTATTTTCACCGTACACAGAGTAAATTTTATCACAAGCCCTTTGGGCCGTCCATCCTCGTGCAATCATCTCATTTACTTTGTCCCACAGAAATTTCCTTTTGTAGTAGTTGTATTTCACCTTCCCTCTCTCTGCAGCAGTGAAATCTTTTGCTGCTTTTTTGCCAGCAAAGCCAAACTCATATTCTGTCCAAAGGTCATGCAATGTTTTGGGCCCTCTCGTTAGCTCTGCAACAAGCCTCGTACTCCCCCCTCGCACTCCTTCCTCTTCTTCTCCTGTCTGTTGTTGTGTTTTGGTTGCCCTTCTCCCAGGCATCTGCGCAATCCTAAGTATATTGTTGTTTATGCGTCTCAACAACAATTCCTCCCTCTCCTTCTGCCGAGCTAGCTCCACTTTCAAATCTGACACATCTCTTCTCAAGTGAAGCACGTGAGAATTGAGCAGTTTTATCTCCTGCTTGTCAATGCGCCGTTGCACCCGCATCTCCTGCTGAGTCATTTCCTCCTCGTTGTCAACAAACAATTCCTCGATGAACAGCTCAGCATCCGCACCTTCGCAAACAAGGGGCGCCTTTCGAACTGGGTTCTCACCTTTTTCCAATGTGCAACGGTCTCCAAGATCTTCATATGCATCCATGACCCTCATTCTAATTTCTTCTGGCACATAAGTCTCACCAGACTCGTCAAAAACTTGCCAAAGCAATGCCCTCCCCAAAACAATTGCCACTTGCCTCTGGATGTGTTCGCTCGAGAACGTCATGACATACTTGAGGATCCAGTCGTCTGTGATGCCGCTCTCCTCCTTCACCACATACGCCACTGCACCTCCCTTGCAAAGTGCAAAGCACACCTTGGCGTCGATGAAGGGAATAGTGGTGGCGGCGTAGACATCTTGCTGACGTGTCTCGCCCTTCCACCTCGCGCGATGATCCGTGTCATCCTTGCTAGAGCCATTTGCTCTGGCATCCGTTGTCGCCTTCTTGCGGATGCTATGCGTTCCCTTCTTGCCTTCGTCGATCATTGAGTCGACGAAGTCATCGTCCTTGAAGACTGTTCGAAGCCCGGTCGCTGCGAAGTCCTTGATTGCGACCGGGTCGCTCGACCCGTGCAAACTGAACACGAACTTGTTTTCTTCTGGGTTCAGATAAAAGTGGACTTCCAGCCACAGCCCAAGTCCAATCAGGACACAATATCTCCTGTCCATCGCTCCCACAACCAGTTGAATGGGGGAGTCCCTCTCTTCCATCACATTCTTCCCCCATGGCAATCGCGACGTCACGCCATACTCGGGGAATTGATGGAACGGATTTAAATCCTCGAACCGGAACTTCCCCGTATCATCAAGCCTGGCAATCATTGAATACTGAAAACGAAAATACGCAGGAAGAAATGCTGACAGCTGCGCATCCCCAGCATCCTCCATCATTTCGAGCGCTTGCTCGAACTCACTGGAAAATAAAGCTCGTCGAGCTTGCGACGGCTTACCTAGTCGTGCTGTCTCCTTTTTTCTCACAGCCTTTATGAGCTTGTTGATGGCTTTTGATCTGGTGGGGTTACCAACCCTGGCAATTTCATTCCAGGGGACATGACTGTCTGGGTGAAAATGGGAGATGGCTTTTTTCCAGTAGAGAATCGATGACGATCGGTAGTTTTTAGGGCTGTCGGTGTGTTCATTTGCGTTGGGATTGCCATAGATTTGGAGTTTTAAATATTTGCACAGTTGATCTGGGGTAATTTTTGCCAGTTGTTTATTGGAGAAAGTCTTGGAGAAGGCATACTCTTTTTTGTCCTTGAATCGCATGAACCGCACCAAATAGCGGTGATAAGTCTCGTAGCTTGAGGCAACTTTGCGCTCTTTCACGTGTGGCGGCTTTATTTTCTTCACCTCTTTTAATTTTTTTGTTCTGCTGGTGGTGGTCATGTTGCTGGTTGTTATTGGTGATTGCTTCGATAATTTTGTGGGAGAAAGAAGAATAGGATTGGAGCGGTTCAATTAGAGCCGCCAGATGGCGGCTGAAGGCAATTGACCATGGTAGGCAAATTACGATTCAATTGAAGAAGTTTGGAGTTCTTGATAATCACGCGGATATTTTGAGCGTGACTCAGGCTGTGGAGTGGATCCTCGCCAATGGTAAATACATGGATCGCTCACCGTGGAAAATCAATAAAAAACCCCACTATTTGAGATTTTTTACCATAGTTTTACCACAACTTTTTTATGGTGCAACTAGTTAAAAAAATGGTAAAGCTAAGAAAATCAAAAGTGGTGGATTTTTCAAAATAACACTGTAGTAACTTGGAGCAATTGACTGAATTTGGCACAAATCTAATTGGAATGGGCCTAATGTTGTCTCTTAAAAAAAACTAATACAACCCTTGCAATGAAGGTGCTGGAGACATCTTTTGTATCACCAGCACTGATTGTAGATGCCATTGTAAAGAGCAACAATTAACAGCTAGATAAAAACAATTTTTCTATAGTTTGGTGGGTATTAAAGCTATATTGAGGAAATAACATAAAATATTTTGACTCCTCCATACAAATCACAAAGGAACCAATAGCAAATGAAGCACATTCATAATAATAAATGACATGATCTAATTTTGTTCATGAGTTTCCTGATACATGATGATATTTTTTGCAAGATTTGTTGGTGATTGGTGATAATCATGGCCCTGTCATTGCTCCCAAAATGGATTTTTTTTCTAACTGCCCATTTGCCTTCCATCTGTCTTACCAGCATGAAGAGATTTGTCACCTACATACAGCTTGGCAATGAACTTACACACATGATCTTCTCAATCTAATATTTGGATTGTATTAGCAAATGATCAAATGCTGCTTCAATTTTGGACAGACCACTTAAACCTAAATTAGCATTATCTTTTGTTGGGTTTATCACTGTTTTTTGAAGAACACCAAAAATAAGTGAAAAAATTACTTATTTGAAAATGGTTTTAAATAGACATAGTTCAGTTGCAAATAAGAAATAAAGATGAAGCACTTATTGAAATAATTGAATCTGTGCTTGCTAGATAGTTTGTACATCTTTTTTTGCAGTTATTTTCTAAGATTTTTTAAGCATTCTTAATTGTACATCCAGAATATTTTGTTCCCAAAGTAGCTCTTCAAATTTATTTTTTAATAGGTTTAAAAATTTTACTTTTAACATTAAGAAGCCTTTTGGGTAACATTGATTTTTCAGAGAGAAGATCCAAATTTTGATGGGAAAATTATTATTTGAAGAAGTTCAATGTATGATGAATTATATTATGCACTTTTTAGCATTTTTTTCTATTTGTGTGTAACATGAAAATGAATGCAACAATATTGAAATAATTTTCTCATATTGTAAAGAAGGAAATTGCACAACATGATTTCCACATACTCATACTTATTATTAAAAACCCCTCCTAATATTTTACTTTGATAAGTTAGGTGCTGAGAGAATTGCTTATTATTAGATCAAATAAGATATTGGGACCTAATATTTGAATCAAGGTTTGATAAATCTAAGTGACAAGACTAATTATCATTTAAAAACATGGTTTTAACAATCAAATAAGACAACAACAAAAGAATATCACCATTACATAATTTTGTATGTGTTTCCTCCTCAAGAACTAGTTGAATCAGAAAAAATACCAATAAACAATGTATGATTTCTTGATCTGGATAAATCACAAACTGATTCAAAAAAGCAAAAAGAGAACAAAAGCTTGATGATACATCTAGAGAACACTCTTTTAAAATCCTTGATAACAATGGAAGCTACCACTCTAAATCTAGTCAATACAGAGATAGCAAATTTAAAACAATGTGTTGGGCATATGCATGTTTTGATGCTTGTGCAGAGATGACATGTTTGGTGGTTGAAGTGATGAAGAGGGAGAGTGCAGCTGCCAAGGTCAAAGAAGCTTGAGATGTGAATGATTAGTATACAGCAGCTGCTGGTTGTGACAGGGGCCAACTAGGCAGGTAAGGTGTAACATGAAGGGAAGCAGTGAAACTAGAAAGTATCTCATAACATAATTAAGTAATTATCTACGGTTTCTATGGGAATCGTCAACTAGAGTGGACCCTGTAGTAAACGTTTTAAGCATGTTGGATGTCTTGCCCTAGAGGCTTGTCTTCATGAGACAGTCTGGGTGAGATCTAACCAACATTTTCTCAACATAATTACTTTATTACTTTTGTGACCAGGTGGAGACAATCTTGCAGCAGGGAGACTGCCAACAGCTCACGAGGGGGGCAACTTTGAATCCAAGTGGTCCAGAAACTTGGAGGATCAGAATTGTTGGCCAAACTACTATGGAGTGGCAGGGCACTGGATGTCAGGAACCATGACTGGGCAAGGTAGTGGTATGCCAACAGCAAACACGTTGGATGCCCTCAGCAAAGAGAACAAGGGATTGAAGTCATACAGAAAGTTCCTCTGAATGAGCATCAATGAAATTAAAAAATTATATGATGACGCTAATCAAGAGAACGATCATGACAGTGTAGTATTCTTTGAACTTTTATTGGAATCAGAGGCGCGTCTGTTGCTCTGGAAAGATCTACACAGTGTGGATGAAGATCAATATGATGACAAAATAGGTAGAGCAAGCGCCAACAACGTTATTGATGAAGACTTCCAAGGAGAGGAATGGGATTGACACAAGAAAGAGTATTTCATGTTTTTTTAACCCAGAGATAAGAAAGGAGTAAATAAGGGAAGTTCTGAATTTTGACAACATTAACTCACCAAGTGTTGGTGTCTATGAATACAATGACAGTAATGCCGTACCAGCGGGAATGGTAGTGAAGGCTAAGGGGCTTAAGAAAGCACACAAATATAATGGATCAAAGGGCATAGTTGCAGCTGGGCCAGATCCAAAATTTAGGAGATACAAAATCAAAATTAAACATGACAGAACAGAGAAGAACCTCTTGATCATATTAGACAATTTTGAGGTTGAAAGGTCAAGAAAGATTAATACAAAACCAGAGGACAACAGTGCCAATAATAAGATAAGTGGGGCAGATATGCTGAGCATTGAGACAAACTCAAAACATGGCATGAGTGCAAAAACAATTGGGCCCAGTAGTGATATGAAGCTTAAAATCTTGACTATGTCAAAAGGGGTTGATTGTGGTGATGTGGAGATCAAACGAAAAAGTAAGCACAAGATTGTAAGCTGTGGTGCAGTAGGCCCAACCAACATTGAAGCAAAATTGATTGAAGTCCCAATTGCGGCCACACCAAAGAAAGTGGAGAATTTATCACAAACAGAAATGCGTGGAAACCTTGGCTCCAACCTCTCCGGCATGGGAGGAAACCTCGGTGGTATGGGAGGATCCAATTTCGGAGGGGGGCAAAATACTGCGGCTTTGCTTCAACAGCTTATTGCGCAACAAGGTGGTGGTGGGGGGAATGGATCAAACCAAGGTGGTGGGGGAGGTGGAGGAGGTGGAGGAGGTGGCGGCTATTCCAACAGTAACACCCCACTCAGTGGTGGTCAAGGTGGTGGGGGCGGCGGCGGTCAACAAGGGCAATTCGGGTTTGGAGGTCCAGGTGGCGGTGGTCCTCAAGGGGGAAATCGTTCCTTGAATTCTCAAAATTTACTTGGAAACAAGAGAAATTTTGGGGATATGAGTGGAGGAGGGGGGAATGATTACAATGATGGTAGTACATTGGAAGAAACTACATTGTAACGAATGTCTGCTTGAAGACCTCTGAAGATAGCCACACAAACCCAGTTTGAAAATGCTTGAACCTGCATTAATGTTCATGCCCTTGTTCTTTGTTTGTTTATAGATGCTTTTTTACTCCAATTTTAAAACTCAATATGTAATGACTCTTATTATGAAAGCTACCGCGATACAAGCCTTGAAAGGAAAATATCTCTGCAAATCATTCTGTATCATTGTATGTGAGGGAAATTCAGGATCTTTTGCTCTTTGCTTAGGTTCACTTGCTAAAGGGTGCCTTTAAATCATTTCATGAAATGTATTCGTTCAATTGTGGTTGGTATTCTTCTCGGCGAGGCCTTTGGTTCCTCCGCCATTACGAACACGCTACTGCATAGCTTTTATCCATCTTTTATCATCATATTTAATCACTTTGTTCAATAGTCTCAATGAAATACCTCCATACATCTAAGGCAATGTTGAAGTGGATGGAGGGTAGACTCCCACTGAAACAATCCGATTGAATTTCCAAGAATCTCGTTTGATCATCACACTTTGTCTTCAAGAACTCAATTTTCTATATCGTGCTACCCATATCAAAGTGCGATTAAAGAAACACTTGGAATGCAAAAATGTGGAATATAAAAAAATCTTGGATAAATTTTACTATGGTACGATGACATTCAAACAACAAATTCTCAGTCAAATGTAAGAAAAAGTTCTACTAACTATTTTTTCAACTCCTTTTATTTCAAATTGACACTGCACTTGATTACAGATTTACTTATTTTCTCACTTACTTCCTAGGACATTCAGGTTTACTGTGAGGGCATATTTGGAAGATCTTTGGGAATTCTTTTGAAAAAGAAAATTATTTTTGAAAAAGCAATAGTCAGAAATGTGAGGTTTGTCCTCCTGCTATGGCCTCAAAATTACTGGCTAAAACTCATTATCTAAACTCTATGATTGTGAATTATTGCATAATATTATCTAATTCAAGTATAAAACGTATGTTGTGCAAAATCAAAGGGTCACTCTTAAGTTTATGTGAATCAACTGTATGGATCCTCACTGGATCTTTGGCCCAGGCAATATCACTAGTGCATGTTGAATATACTGATGTTACAATTTGTAAAATACTATGAGGATTGATGAACATAGAGTACATTTTTCAGTAACCATTTTGTTAGAGAAACAGCACTTCATCAACTTTAAACCTTTTTGGTCCTACAAAGTTCGTAATTTGCTTACTTTACTTAATTGAACCCTTTTCTTCCCTAGGGCAGGTGCTCTCTTTGATTGTCTCTGGTTCAAATGCATGGCTTTCTATTCCCTTTGTGTTCTCTTTTACATGTTATTGTGGATGCTCTTTTACAAATTGTTGTTCATGGGTTCTATTGTAAGTGTTTTCATTGTATGAACTTTTGTGGATTTTATTGTTCTCTTCTGTGCTCATTATTTGTATGTGTTTTTGTTGGAGATATGCTTATCTTGTGCAGTACAGACTGTTAGCAAAACAAATGCTGAATATGTGGAATGGTAAGATTGCAGCTGCTGCAGACAAAGATGTAGTGACGTGGCACAAGATGGAAGATATTGAACTGCCTATCGGCGGTCAGCAGCCGGAAGTGACAGCAAACTAGTAGTTGACTAGAGATGGGTCAGGAGAAGGCGGTTAAGTAGATCTAGAAAGTAGCTTACAAATTAAATATAATCTACGGTTACAATGGTATTCTAGACTAGTGCTACGGATCTATTGTTAACGCGTTAAGCGGCAGTTGGCCTTTGCCTAGAGGCTTGTCCTTGAGAGGACAGGTTGGCACTGGTGTAATTGACGTTTTCTCAACATTATATTTAATTTGTTGTGAGAAGAGAGAAGAGAGTGTTTTATCACCTGGCGCCAAGGTAACTTGTGGCAGCTCACGGGAGGTTGGATCAAGAATCCAAGCGGTCCCAAAACCGGGCGGATCTGATCCATCGGCTGCGCTGCTACGGAGCGGCAAGGCCCTGCACATAGGTGACCATGGGCGGAGGTGCCGAGGGATTGAGCGACGATGAGGTGGCGCGAGCAACAGATGTTGTAAGGGAGTACCTCAGGTTAGAACATGAGGAGTTGGAAGAACTGGCGGAGCACTACTGTGCAAAAGGTGAAGTCAGCAACGCCGAGTTCGTCGAAACGTTTTTTGATCCAAGCCATCGCCATCGCATGATGGGCCAAGTTTTAGAATATGATCGGAAAATTGAAAAACAGAAAATGGACAAGGAGAGAGAAGCTTTGAAGCGTGCAAAGGATGGTTGCAAAAAGCGAGCTATTAAGAAGGGAAGTCGAGTCACTATAAAAGGGCTGAAGAAATCCAACATTTACAATGGCTGCGAGGGCACGGTTATTAGTGACCTTAACCCCCAAAATGGAAGGTACAAGGTACTTATTTTGTTCGGGGACGAGAAGAAGAAGCTCGAGATAAGGCCAGAGAACTTTTGCGCAGTTCGAACGAGCAACAAACGTGCTGCGGCTCGGCTCGAATGCAGTAAACTGTACGATGAACGATTAAGTGAATCAACAGCCAATTCAGAAGAAGGGAAGGCTAGTGATCAATGTAAGATTGGACGAATGTATGAAGGTGGTGCTCATCGTGGGCCCATGTTCCAAACTAATGCACCAAAAGATTCCGGTGAGGTTGGAAACAAGACTATGTCTTCGGGAGCCAAGCAGGAAAAAATTGATGTGTGTGTCCAGAGGGAAGCGGCCAGCGGAAGTGAAAGGCCAGTTGAACCTGATATGATGGCCGGCTGTGGTGGGATCTGCCCAGCCGAAATGGAACAACCAAAATGTGCTCCGGAGGGGCCATTTGAAGTTGAAGCGACATCAAAAACAGAAAGTGCTGGAGCTAAAGCTCGCACAAAAGATACGGCGGCGAGTGTTAGCATTGCGGAAGATAAAGCAGGACCAATGGATGACAACAAGCCACCCGACTGTAGGATAATGTCCTCAGTCGTGGAGAAAAATGATAACCTCATTGGAGCAGAAGCTCGTGAGGGGGGAAATGCCATGAGTGAAAAGATGTACTGTGGATCTATGATCTCAGCACTTGAAGGCAAGTTCCGGAAGCCGGGGAAGATTGGGCATGGCATGACTAGGTCTGCCAAGAACCATGGAGCTCCGGAAGTGGAATTTAGAAATAAAGACGACAGACGTCAAGACGGATCTGCTTGCGAGATACGCGAGGCTACAATGGCAGCGAAAGCTAGAAGCAGAACAGGTTCGACATCAACAGCCGAAGATAACTGTGGCACAGTGTGCTCAGTAGGAATAGAAAGAATTGAAACTGGTAAAGTTGGGTTCATTCACAAGGGTGAATGCTCCCCAGAGTCACAAAACAGCAAACGCGGGATTATGTCCCCGGTGTGTGCCATCGGAAACAGCAACATTAGACCGAAGAAAGAGAACGAATATGGGGATGCGACTATGTCTACATGCCCTACCGAAGAGAAAAAGTGCGGAACCGAGGGCGAGACCTTGGCTGTGAAGGGAGATAGAACTGACTGCAGGACCAAGTCCTTGTCAGAGCTGGTCCAAGAAAAATCGAGACAGATAATAGGCCTGAGTTGTGTGGGGAGAGCCACCAGCTTAGATGAAGTTTGTGCATCAGGCAATGCCAAACAGAACGCGTTTGATAGAGAAGCCAAAAGTAGTGAGGCCATACTTCCTACCCTAAATGAGGTGGTGAAGAAATCAGAGCGACGTGAGACTGGTGAGGTAACTAACTGTGGAAGCTATTTCACGAATTCCGCAGTTAGTTACCTCA
>JALLOT010000916.1:4671-17025 GCA_036939595.1 Thalassiosira livingstoniorum
AATGTTGCTGTTGCATCTTTATTCTCCTAGACTCCTAACCAAGGACACAAAGTCAACAGCAACGCCAACAGAAACAACCTTTCCCCCTCTTGCTGATGATGGCTTTAAAACCATGTTGGTGGTCACCCAAACCTACCAGGGAGAAGACTACTTACCAAGGATGCGGCTGCTAGCTGCGGTGACACCAAATCTGTTGCTGCCCTTGCTCCGGCAAACACAAGCCACAGCAACAACAGCAGCACCGCCACAACAGACACCATGGCCCCCCTTTCCACGCTGCCACTGACACCAATAATCCTACCACAAGTCTGAGACAGTGACCTACCATGATCAACAGTCACGGCTACCCATGGCCAAAGCCAATGACAAGGCCACTCACCCGCTGACATGCACTGCGTTCCTGTGCTTGTATGTGTTTGCAGAAATACATGTGGATGTGGGTCATTTGGTGGGATGTGTGGAAAGGAGGTTTGAGAAGGAAAAGGGAGACACTTCAAGAAGACCATCAACCGATAGTCATCAATGTCCCCATCAAAAAGGAGGCATCAATTCCCCATCCCCCTAAAAGTCAACAGCACCGCCAAAAGTATTAAAGCCTCGACAGTTGCGCCAAAGACGGCAGCAGAAGTGGTAGCATAAAAAAATAAGGGAGGACAAGAGCCTCCTCTAACAATCACATATGAACCATCTAATTATGGTGGTGAATGGTGACAAAACAAAGAATATAAAAGCCACAACAATCAGCATTGCCACAATGAATTTTAATCCCAACACAACAATCAACATATATTGTTACAAAATAAGTTTACTGCTTGAACAGTAAAAATTGAAAAAACATTTTTTTGAAAAAAAATGGCTTAATTTGTTTGTAGTGATCCTCATAATTTTAATAATTGCGGAGTTGAATCTTGTTTTGTTTGTATTTTTAGTTTAAGCTTAAATGTCAATTCTTTCACTTCATTCTTTAATATGTCTGGCATTTCAATTGGTATAGCATTCATTCAATGGCAAATATATTTTGATATTGATACTGGAATTTTAGGTTGTAAATGTAAATTTTGGTTTCAAGTTGTAATTGTAAGTTGCTTTTAGAAGTAGCATATTGCAAGATGTAGATTGAAATTGTGAAGGATAACTGTAAATGGGATCATTTCTTTTACCTATCTCTTAATTTAATTAATCTGATATGATCAATCTGGATAAAATTCAAAGAATGTTGACAAAATTGAGGTGCCTAAAAAAAAATGTAATATGCGAATAGTTAAGAGAGTGCCTCAAAACTGTGATTGCTAAAAACTTATTATAAAATTGAATTTGTAACTGACTAATTGCAACTAGCAAAATGTCAACTATGAGCTATGTTTCTTCAATGATAGTTCACCATCAATGACATCACATTACTTATGTACACAGCAATGAACAACTATGACTTAAACTTTATATGTAATAATAGTTTAAAGTTGCACCTGTAAAACTGATTTTCTGACAGTTGTGGTGTAAGATATTTGAATTGAAATTTTGAATAGTTTATAATAAATTATAAATTGTAAATTTCAGATTGAAACTGCATCTACCTGCAAATTAATGACTGCATATTTTATAGCATGACTGCCATATTTTGAACAGTAATTTAGATTGCAGTTGAAGTTGTACCTTTAATTTTGCAATTGTATTTGATCTGTATTATATGCATTTTTAGTGATGTTTCTGCTCAAACTTTTCCAAGAAGTATGTAAAATTTTAAATGTTTGAATTGATAATATTTTCCTTTGTTTGACAAGTTACTGAACGTTTTGTATCTACAAAAAGACTAAGACACCTGTATTTGGCAGTCACCTAACAGGTTCAAACTAAAATGAAGTTGGTAATTTTTCATGGTAGAATACTTATTTCTATCCTGAAGGATGATCCAATCTATTATTTCATTTCAGTCCCAACATGCTAGTGGACAAAGGGGGGTTCCAACTAAAAAAAAATATTCTATTGAAGTTGCCGTTTTTCCTATCTGCTCCATACACAAGCAAGGCGGACTCCATTTTTTAAAGAATATGGTTTTATACCTAAACATTAAATTCATTGACAGCAATAACTAAGCTGCCAGGCTTTATGCTGTGCCTCATGATGGTACTAGAGCAATGATGCACTTTGATGATGTTACCAAAGATGTAGGTAAAAAACCTTGATTACTATTAAACCAGTACCTACTTATTATGTATTTACCTAAATTTACTCACAAGTATAACATACACTGTAATTTTCTTCTTCAATTTGTTAACATTTAATCAATACTAATAAAATATTCTTGCAATTTTTAAAAATCGCGTGTTGACTGGTTAAAACAAAATATTGTTTTTCTACTTAGTTAAAAAAAAGTAATTACTAGTAATTACTATATGTTCTCTAGCAAAAGTTCTTTTTGCCATAACTGGGGAAGAAACCAATATTTTTGCCTGATTCTTTTTGCAAACTTCATTATTTATATATATCTAACAAAAATTGCAGTTCAATCAAATATAGCTGGGTACAAAATTTTCACATTTTTATGGCGCCACCCACTAAAATACTGACTTTTGTAAACTAAAAGATTTTCAAGTAGACTTTCCTTGTCAATATTTCTGATTTATGAATTGATGAAATGGCAGTGAGAATGAATGGTTTCTTATTCAAATGATAATAATAAGTAGAACTCAATTGCAAAAAAATATAGGAATTGCTGGGGGTATGAAGTATTGGATTAGGTATTGTACTTAGAGATTGAGCATCATTCATTAGCTATGTACATAAGCCAAACCAAGCCAACACAAGAAAATTGAAAATTTGGGTCTTTGTGAGTACAGGTTGGCACCACTATCAAGGTATGGTAGTATTGTACCATATTTTAAAATACAGTCAGGTACTGTGCATTTGCGAGTGCAGGAGGTGCAGCTGATCCTTCATTTTTTAATATTTTTGCTTGATTTTTTCAATTAAAAAGAACATATTCTGCTTGGTATTTATGAATTTTTCTTAGATTTATATATGGTCCCATAGTCATGGTGCAATTATTTACTGAAATATGCAATTTCATTAAATTTAGCATTGATATTATATTTTCAAGGGAGTATTTTTTGATTCAGGCAGTACAAAATCTGGCTCATTCCAAATCTGTGCGCAAGTGTTGAACTTCCACCATTCCATTTTTAGTGACAAAATAGGAATTCACATACATATAATCTAAAAAAATATGTAGGATTAAGTATGACTCAATGATTCTACCTATCTGTACAATTTTGCATACAAAAAAGTTGCATAGGAATCAATACTTACACCCCAGAGATATTGTTGGTCTCCTTTGATTGTGAGATCTTTCCCCTGAAATACTCGTATGTTGGTTTTGTCACATCAGCCTCCTCAAGAAGTACAATCAAATATTGATGCAACACTCCTTTTCTGTCATTGCTGTCATTGTCATCATCTTCCTCATTGTGCTCATTTTTCTCCCCCGGCAAGCATCCAACCTGTTCTGCTGGTCAGTTTCCACTTCATGCCCTCCCCTGTTCCCTGAACCACCCCCAACTGCTTGTTTTCTGTGCCCTGGCCTGTTGGCCAGGCCAGGAACATGAGCAACCTTATTTTGGACAATCACCAAGCATGATGCATACACCTGCTTCACGTATTCACGAGTTCTTTTGGAAGTTGGAGCAACACCTGTTTTGAGGTTGAAAATGCGCTTGTACATTGATGATCCATGCTTAGGTGTTGCCAACTAGAAAGTCACACATCCTCTTTGTTGAAAAATATGGCATGAGAAAGGAATATGTGATGGCAAGCCAATTTGTGGATATGTATTTCCAACATAGTAATCTTTGTAACGCTTGTTGTTCTTGCAAATTTCCATTTGAGGTTTGACCCACCTGTGATGGTAATTTTTTTCTTCTATCCGTTAGATGGTAATCTTTGCTGTCATGAGTGCCAGGACATCATGATAAAAGCCCCACTTATTTTCATACTTTGTGCTCTTGAATAAGTTTTCACTTTCATTATTGATGTGTGTGATCATATCAGTGACACAAATGTGCCCTTAAAGAGAGCTTCATCTTTTTATTTTGTTTCGCCACTCTGTCCCGTATTTACTGAGATATGGGTTAGTTGCATTGATGTGACAAACATTGGATGGTCCAGAACCTGGTAGCACATTAGCTACAGAACACGCAACAACCAACCCGTGGAAGGACTTGACACTCACACCTTTTGTACGTTGGGTAATCCTGCCAAGCTTGACATCATCTAGCGATGACAGACTCAAGATGTCACCAACACTTGTCATACCAGCAAAGTTGAGTGTTTTCTTCTTCCTGTCACTGTAGGCAATATTACACAGTGCCCTCTGACCACTCAAGACTGACACTTCATATCACCTTCATTTCTTTAAGAGAGGGGACATTGATTTTTGACATGGCAATTTTGCTGGAATTTTTCGTGAAAATATTCAAAAACCAGCTTGATTTTATACTACAATCTTGAAAAATTCAACATAAAGAATTACATCATTCAGATTGATACATTTTGGTTTTCAATACCTGCTTTACTCGAAATTGATCCCAGCATCCTTCATCCTCTCTCATTCAAAGGATCTTCTTTGGTAAAATTATGGAATGAGTAATTTTTGTCTAGACATTAGATAGGATGAGTATGTCGTATGTTTACATCAAACTGTTATTCTACAAGTGGAAAGCTACCTAAGATGTGAGAATATGGGATAGAGGGAATGATGTACTTTGTGATGAGTACTTACTTAGGGAGGTATAAGTACTACACCTACATACATACCCTATCTACTCTGATTATCTTATTAGGTGTTATCTACTGCAGAGACCATCATGATAGGATCTTTAATTGGCCACCACCATCATCTGGTCCTTGCCATGAACTACCATCGGCAATCCTACATTAATTGATTGCATTCACTTTGACTTGAGCCATCAAGCAATCATCAGCAAAACACCTAAAAGAAAATTAAATTTTCAGTGCAAGATGTAATTCATGGGAGCAAACTTTCGATCATAAAAAGCAAGATAGGCAGCAAGTATGATTGAACAATATTTGCCATTAATATCTTATGGATTTTTAGTCAAGATACATTAAAAAAACGTGATGCACAGAGAAATAAATTTCAAGACTGACAGTGAAACAACTCAACTAGATTTCTGGGTGCTTGTACTGAATAAATAAACTTCAACAACTCATTCCTCAAAATGTGGTTTGATTGCCGCCACGGTCAAGCGGCTACGACAAATAAAATTTTCGGCACCCAGGAAAAAACGAAATCAAACCAGACGAAAAGGAGTTCTTGCATCATAAGTTCCCTGGGGGTTGGTCGCTTGGCGCGAGAGAAGATGTTGTGCCAACACAGTGTTCCAATAAAAGCAACATCCTCTTCAAATGAGAAGATCATTGCATGCATCAAGTCTCAACTGAGAGCAATAACACTTAACATTGAACAACAGCAGAATTTTTACACGAAAGAGTTGCAGCAGCTCAGATATCCGGAAACGAACAAGAAACAAGCAAGATCTCAGTTAGGGCTGCTAGCTGCAACATTACCAAGAACAGATAGACGTCATCCCTTCCTATGTGAGTCCTCACTCACTGAATCGCCACAGGCACCGTGCGATCCAAACGTTAGGTAACGGATGTGACATCAAAAGAACAAGAGACCTGAGTGGCTTATATGAATTGATGAGCATCCTTTCGCCAGCCGAAAAGCGTCATGCGCTCCAACAAAGAAAAGATTGCCGCGTAGGCGGAACGATCGAATCCAAGAAACTGTTTCGGGACAAACTTTGGGCCTGGCACCTCGTTCCAACTCCACAAAGGATGTGAAATCAAAAGAGCCAGAAGCCCAAGCAGCTGTCATCTAAGTGTATCCTCCCTTAATAAAAGGTCACAGGCATCGACACGAGAGGAACCCCAAGCAGAAATAGCAACTGAAACCAAGGAGCAGTTACGGGACAATCACTTGTACTGCCAACTCATCGCAGCACCGCAAGAGATATGATCTCAAAGCAAAGAAATACGACTGGTCCATCGTTGGTACTCAAAATTTGACCAGAAGTTAGAGGTCATAAAACAGCTGAAACCTTGACACAGCATTGAGTGACAACATTCCAGTCTTCTCAGTGACAAAGTCTTTCCACAAGGAACAACATGGCCTCCCCAAAACCCAGAGTGGTCCATCCATTGCTAGAGCTGGCACTCATTCAATCAGGATGCTGCACGGGTTACCCAGGATCTCTTTGCTCGCTGATCCTTTTGACACATCGGTTTCACCATGGTCATCTGATATTTCTAACAGATATACCAAATGATGATGCAAATCCTGAGAGTACCGATCAACAAACAAGGGATTGTCCTACAGAGACCCGACAAGGAGTCCGATGCATCCTCCCTGTTCAAGAGGAAAAAGTTTCTGGGCATTTGATAACAAGGAGTGGCTATGTGCTAGAGCCTGCGAGCCCGCGGGGCAAGGAAGGATCTGACAGCTATTCAATCCCCTTCATCATGGAATCTCCTGTCCGATGCCAACAGAGAAACAGAGATATTCAATCCCCTTCGCCATGGAATCTCCAGTCCAATTCCAACAGCGAAACGGAATGTCAGCACGCTTGCAAAATACGCCTAACTAGTACAGCACACTCTAACTCAAAAATCTGTCATATCCATTAGAAATCCCCAATAGTACAAATATGAACCCCAATTTTATCTTAAACACGTCATCCTTTTCAACCCAAGGAGAAACTACTCAAATTCCTACTGAAAGTGCAACGCACTGAGTTTTGTTATGAAACAATGTCATGAGACAATGATCCTGGCCCCAATGCCAAGACAACGTACATACTTGGTAGCATGCGTGCTTGTTAAAATCACAACACAAACGAATCTTGAATGGTAAGATCAAAGAACTTCAAATCGGCTCTTGCTCAAGTTCCTGGTAGGACGAAACAGAAGATAACAATGTGAGAATTGATACATCTTGATGATCAGATATCATTGACTAGAGATCAGGGAATGATGAGTGAGCTGTGAGATCGGATCCATGCTAAGTGCACAGCCACCAGTACTTCAAGGACTCTGTTCCTCATAAACTGTGCGACACTTCGAGTGTAACTCTATAACTATATCCTCAGGTCTTCAACACTATGTATCGCGAGATGCCTTCCATGCCAGATCGCCTTATCCAAGCTAAGGAACAGCCACTGCTTACACCGATTTCAACTTCACAACACCCACTTCGAGAGTTCAGGTTCCTCAGGTACTTCATGGGTTTCCGCATGAAACCTCTTTGACTAGTATGGAAAAAGATATCTCTAGGAAAGCACTTACTGCATGTGCCCAGGCTCTATCAAGTCACAGACATCAGCAGTACAACCTCAGGAACTCCGTTACGCTCTCAACGCCAGGAACCTTTAAAGATTGAGACAGCTTGCATGATCCTTCACAGGGTCAAGGTTGTCGAGTGTACCAAACAACTTTTTCAGACAAGCCTTCAAAATCATGGTATGGTCAGCAACTCAGGAACCACAAGAGTCAGTTGTCACGTGACCACATGGGGAGCCTTCAAGAGTATCATGTGACCTTCGAGAGTATCCCATATGCACCGGATTCATAGCAACACATGGTCACAGCAGCATCCTCAAGGCTCATTCACTACTGCTTCAAGGCACCATCGGGCAACGCGACTGCATCAAGCCACCATGACAATGGATACACTCCTGGAAAGCCTGCCTCACTTCGAGATTTCGTCCTAAACATTCTCCCGCCAATGTCATCTAGGACCAGGCCAAATCCTGGTTTCAGAACAGTCCGAATGAGACCTCTGGAATCAGCGCATTACCAATCCTATGCAATACCACTCAAACCCCCTCGGAGTGGGATTGAAAAAATCTTCTCAATAAATGAACCTCAGGCCCTCTAGAACCTCTAGAACCTCCAGAACCAATTCAGACCTCAAGAACTTCCTTTGCAAAGGGTCAAACCTTCCAGAAACAGCCTTGTTCGTTCAACCTTCGTGATGAGCCTTCAAAGATCTTCCAGTTTCGTTGCCTCGTATGCAAGGCGCTCAAACTTCATCATTCCCCATCATCTCAAATGGCCAACCAAGAACTGAGCAAACGCCAACATCAACTTACCAAAAGACAGAATTAATATCCTCCCCCATAGCCTCCGCCACCGCCATATCCTCCACCGCCGCCACCATAGCCACCTGCACATGAAACAAAGAAGAACAAACAACACTGTGAGCGTCCCATAGAACTGTCTTGCCTAAGATATGGCTGAGAATCCAACTGACCATCCTCATACCCACCACCACGATCGTTGTAACGATCATTGTACCCACCGCCTCCTCCGTAGCCGCCGCGGTCATAGCCTCCGCCCCCGCCACCTCCGTAGCCGCCCCTGTCGTAGCCACCGCGGTCGTAGCCTCCTCCACCACCGCGATCGTAGCCGCCTCGGTCGTAGCCGCCGCGGTCGTAGCCGCCGCCGCCGTGAGGTCCTCCTCCGTATCCTGAAGAAATAGTTAAAGACAAGACAGTGTGAGAAACCAACGAGAGGTCAGATCGAAACACGAGGCAATGCCACACTAGACACCACGTACCACCGCCATACCCGTCATTGTAGCCGCCATGACCACCATACCCCCCACCATGCCCCCCATACCCTCCCCCAGCACCCCAATCCCCCCTCCCTCCTCCCCTCGGACCCCCTCCCGCCATCCCCTTGGGCTGCGCCTCATTCACCCTCAAGCTCCTCCCATCCAACTCCGTCCCATTCGTCTTCGTGCACGCCGCCTCCGCCTCCTTCGCCGGCATCGTCACGAACGCAAACCCCCTCACCCTCCCGCTCTCCCGATCCGTCGGGAGAAAACAATCCGTCACCGGCCCATACTGCTCGAACAACCCCCGCACCTGATCCTCCGTCGTTTCGAAACTCAAATTCCCCACGTACAACTTCACCTCCTCCCTCCCATGGGGATTGAACCCGCCCATCCCCCCGGGACCGAACCCCTTGCTTCGATCCGCAGGTCCTTGTCCCCGCGGCTTGCTCTCGTTGACGCGAATGGTACGTCCGTCGAGTTGGGATTGGTCCATTTTGGAAATGGCCGCTTCGGCGGAGGAGCGGTTGGAGAGGGTGACGAAGCCGAAGCCGCGGGGGCGGGAGGTGTTGCGGTCCATGGGGAGGAAGACGTCGGTGACTTCGCCGAATTCGGAGAAGACTTCGCGGAGGCGGGGTTCGTCGGTGGCTGTGGGAGGGAGTGTAGAAGAGTGTAGATGGAAGGGGCAGGGTAGGGTAGGGTAGGGTTAGTTGGTGCCTTGAGAAAGGGGTGGGGCAACGGCAGCCTTTCATTCCGGATATCATTGTCCAACTTTTGAAATTACAATTCGTACTAATTCCTACATAGATTCTACAGGCAATTTTCCACGACTCCCAAATCAGTGAGACAATCTAAAACCATCCATCCGTCGACACCATTGCCGCCGTTTGCCGCTCAACTACACTTATCATTGCCAGTCTTCTCAACATCAACGACACTACACAAGGTGCAATGGCACTCAAAGAACAGCATCACTCACCATAGTCCAAGTTGCCAACGTACAACTTGACCTCATCCCCCGAAGTCTCCCTCCCCTCTCCTCCTCCACCTCCCCCACCGCCACCACCGCCTCCATCTCTTCCATCCCTCCCATCGCGGTCGCGATCGCGGTCGCGGTCGTCATTGCGGTCCTTGTCCCGATCGTCGCGGTCGGGGGAGCGGGAGCGGGAACGGGAGCGGGATCTGTCTCGGTCGGACATGGTGATTGAGTTTTGATTTTTGGTTTGATTTTTTGGTGTTTTGATTTTGAGTTTTTTTATTTTTGAAAATCAAAAATGAGTGGAGTTGCAGAATCTTGACAATCCCGAAGTTTGGAGAAAGTTTTGAAACTTAAAGGTGAGATAGAAATTTTCTGTAAAAACTAACGTTACCAAATACATTATTACCTGTAAGGTTTGAATTATTTCTTCTTTTGATAATTCAAATTCGGAATGTTCTGGAGGAGCTGAATAATGGCGAAGAATAAATGAAAGAAATCAGAAAGAAATAATAATAGTTATCAAGCATTTTTTGAAAATCAAAACTCTTTTGAAAACAATCTCCAAAAGATCCCAAAGATCAAAATAAAATGTATCATAGTGTTGGATTTCTTGCTGGTTTCTTGGTTGGTTTAAGCAGAGTTCACATGGTCAATGTTGATCATTCTTGATCTGGCAGTTGTCTTAAATAATTTCATCATAACCATGAATTATGGAGGAAAACATGGGTCTCTGTCTGATGCAGCTTCAGTATGAATCAACACCTGGGCTGAGCTTTCATATTGAGGGAGGAGGAATAAACAGTAATTTTGAGAATTCAAGTAGAAAGTAGAGATGGAGTATCACATATCAGCTCATGTGTCAATCCAGGTTCCTAGTAAGAGACAGAGGCCCAAGTTTGTTTCCTGTGCATAGACCATCACAAAAAATAAGTAACATGGCAGAGTGAAAGAAAGGCTTTGTGACATAAAGAAGTGAAATTTGGAAAAAGGAAAATAAATGTTTAGATGTACTTCAAAGAGTAGTTGTAATCCAGCCAGGGTTAGAAAGTGTATCATAGGTCAAAGTCATTCATATCATAAATAATAAAGTTTGTTGTCATTATTAGTTTTTATCCTTCTGTTCTGGGGGAAAAACTTCATGTATGTTGTTACTTATTACTTCTAAATAAATCCTTTGTTAAATCAAGTTTTGGAAATTTCTTAATAGTATTTCATGAATCATGAAAGTACTTCATCTTTTTCTTTTATGTCATTGTTACCAATGTAATTTGGGGGTGTTTTATCATTTGCTCATAGGGATTGTAACTGAAATTGGAATTTGGAACTGTCTGAGCACTTATTATTTGTTGGTACTTTTTTCCACTTCTTTGGGTTTTTTCAAATGTTTCAGTCTAGAAAATTATGAAAACATAAAGCATGAGTGTCAGCCACCAACACATTATAAATTAATGAAGCCAAGGATTGGGTCATCCTTCAGACAATCTTGAAAACCTAATCTGTGTCAAAAATAGGTCAGGCTGGGCTGGGCCATTCAGGATCTGAATGTGTCCTCCAGAAATTTCCTCAACCAAAATGGGTTATTGTTAGAATATTATATTTCCATGTGCATTTAACACTTTTTTTGTAGAAAATCAAGGAATATTAATTTAAGATGTAATTGAAAATATTGTTGATCAACTTAAATGGGTTACTTTTTGTTTTGTGTGAACAATTTTTTATGTAATATTTTTCAATCAAATTATTATGGTTTTGTTTTATCCTTGTAATTTTCTCATAGAAAAAAATACATTTTGGTCCTTCTTTTCTATGATTTTTCAATATGACTTTGATCATAGTTTTGGAAACGCTCTGAAAGAATCTTGACTCAAATTGTGTGAATGGAATGGATTTGACTTAAGATAAATTAAGTAAAATAGAAATTTTTAAAGTGGAGAAAAAGAATAAAATAATTTTTGATGAGAAATAAGTTTTCCAATCAATGTATAAAACATATGCCTTAACTTTTACCAAATATATTGAAATATGTAGAAAAAAATTTAAAATCGATGGTCAACATAAAATGGAGATGGCCTAGCATGGCCAGATTCTGGTTGCCAGTACCAGCCCTAGTCCAGCTCTGAGTTTGAGTGCAGTGACTAAAGTAAGTGGATCCATCAGAAAATCTAATTGGGAAACTCAGACAAAAACCATTTTCATATATTTTCTAGTTGGAAATGAGAAGTAATCTTTGTATTGACTCAATAGCTATGATCACTCACTCACAATCATTTAAATTAAGGCTCACAACTTTATTCTCCAATCAAATTAAACAGCTTTGGGATGCACTTATACCATAGGTACATACTGTTATTTTGCAAAGTGTAACTCAACATAATTAAAATGCCATTTAACAATATTCCATTGTGTATCTCCTGTGAAAAGGACTTTGATGATATGATGTATTCTACAGGAAGTGGTACGATCTTTGACACTCACCATGCCACCACCATGGTCGCCACTGATGGACAACCACTCCAACAAACGAGATACGAAGATTCGAGAAGCTACCACACCCCCCAAAGACAACGGAGATGTTCTGGCACTCCAAAAAGAGGCTACGTCTTCACAAGAAAGAGCGCCATCAATACGTACAACGGTGGATTGTCGTGGCAACCCGTCGCTACCCTTTGCCGTCGAAACAAAGACGACGCATTGGTTTTGGTGGAAGGGCTCTCACCCAACCACACAGCCACAAGACCATGCA
>JALLOT010000917.1:0-17123 GCA_036939595.1 Thalassiosira livingstoniorum
AAATTTGAAAAATAATAAGAAAAAAAGAAAATATTCTCAAATTGGTCTTTTTAGCCAATTTTTCCTTCAATTAAATTTTTTTTGCAAATGGTCAGTGGCAAAAGTGGAACACTGAGCTATTAAGTGTGCCACTAAATTGGCACACTTAGAGTGGTTTTATACAGTATTTTCTAATTGGCGATAATTTACATGTTAAGACCACGCGAAAGATATTTTCCATTATCATGTTCGAAAACAGTTTTGACATGTGTGTTTTAAAAGAGTGTAGACGTACTCTAGAGTGCGAGACACCTACCTCTACTTACCTCTAGGAGTACCTAAGTAGATACTGAGTACTTACAATATCGTACAAACTGTAGTACATACGTACGTGTGTATTGTAAGTACCTTATTATTACTGCCATATTACTATTATTATGGAGAGAGGGAAAGACAGGCAGGAGAGAGAGCGGAGCGAGGGAGACCGGCCGTGTTGATTGGGCTGGTGCACAGTGCCCGGTGCGCAGTGATTGAAAGGCAGGTACAATAGGGCGGGGAGGATGTGGGGTTCGGGGGTTCGGCGGTTGGCGGGCAGGAATGGATGGAGTTGACAAAAAGATCTGGAAGAAAAGACAGAGTCTTCATTCATTCAAATGAGGCTGTTGTTGATGTTGATGATGACATCTCAACGCCCATTGCCATCGTCTCCAACCAATTATTATGTGAAGCGGGAATAATAGAAATCCCTGAGTTCCTTGCTGCTGCATGCTACAGCATACAGCATCTTGCATCACATCAGATGACATCCATGCCGTGTCAAGCGTTGGCAACCGTCAAAGCATTGTTTGTTGACGAGACTTTTTGAGTTGGCATTTCTTTACACACTCATTTGTGCTGGAAGGAGTAGCACCTACATCATCTCTCCTCTCTCCTGTCTCCGCCCATCACCACATCTTGCTTCACGAACGATATCTGGTTCTTCAGTTGATGACACTCTGAAACTCATTCATCCATCAACATAACTCAAAAGAGCCAGGTTGTTTGATCTTGATAACCGTCGCGGTTTGTCGGTTTGCCATCAAGTAGTAAATACAGGTCCCATCTGTTGTCATACATTTGTTGTCAAGGTTGGTAGTTGTCAGTGCTTGCAGCCGTGGCTTACATTTTTATTATCTCGAATGCCGGCCATCGCTCTAAACCCTAATATTGAAAATTTCCCATAATCTCAACAGTTCTTACCAGTCTATTTGCCCTTTGACGCTGTCATTGTGCAATCCTTTGATTGACGTGTTATAAGGTAAGCAACGGCGTCAAGCTTTGACCGACGAGGGATGTTATGATGGCCAGCTGCGAGTGCTGTTGCCTATTTGTTGGGCTGTTGCGGCTGCCGGAAGCTTCACGCTTGGAGCTTGGCACCCTTTACCGAATTTTTCATACTCTCGTATTGCGCTTCCATTTCTTCCGGGTTCAAATTTTGCCCGCGATTACTGTTTTTTCTGCTAGAATTTAATTGATCAGTGACTGATTTGGAACCACTGCTATCCCGTCAAGGATCGCCATTTTCTTAATGAATGCCAATTGGCACGGTATCTTCATCTGACGGGCTGCTTCCAGCTCAATATTTCCCTCATGGTCTCTCTTTTTTACAATTTATGCTTGGATTATTTTCATAAAGCCCATTTCACCATCAAATGCAATCGCAAGTCATAGTCAACGCATTGATTTCTGAGGGATTGATCATTCGGATCATATTTTGTTGACATCGCCATTGTTTTTCAATAAATATTTCTTTTATGACTTTGGGGAAACTGATTGTTGCCGAATGATTGTTGGTTTTTCATTTTGGCTTTGAATGTTTTGGAAATGGTTCGTGCATCTCCAATGAGACTACTGCAAAGATTGGTGGATGCAGTGACAACTCGGGTTCGATTGGGAATGGTTCAGAATGGTTCTTGTCAAGGAATTGAAGCATGTTCCTTTGACACAGGGGCTATTGGAAGCAATAGTTGCAATGGATAACGGGCTTGTTATGGAAATAATGCCGACATCGGCGATAATGCTTGCGATGGAGATCACGAACGTGCAAAAGATTTGGAGGTATTTGCTATTTTTTAGGTAGGGGACGGAAGCGGCATTGGTGTCAATGCATGTCTAGGAAATGTGGGAAAGATATCTGTGGTAGCCTTTTGAGTGCTGTTGATTGGTCTCAGTAGTAGATCCATGTCGGAGGGTGACAGTTGAGACTAATTTTTGCATGAAATGTCCTTGCAGCAATGGCAATGCTACATGCCACAACAACGAGGGCAATATCGGAGAAGAAAGCTGTTAAGCGCTCTTTTTGCCATGATTCCGTGCTACTCCCTTTTTTGTATGGTCGACTTCAAGCCACTTTGTGATGTTGTCTTTTGATATCCGCTGCATGGCAATGTGAATTAGTGCTGGCTTTGAGGCTTGCATGAATAACGTTGGTGATATTGGGAGTGGTTCGTGTCTTGGTATCTCTGCATGGTGAGTGATGTTGTGGCAATTCCATTGAAGCTTCTGATGTCTTTCACGGTGGTAACAACCATTTTTGTGTTTGCTTAAATCATGCAACCCAATTGTGTCCCAGCACTGGCAATCTCGGCACCATCGAGTCTGGTAATTGCATTGGTATTGAAAGCTGTTTTGATAATTTTGGCGGTATCTTTGGACCCAACAGCTGCATAGGTGACTACGCTTGTGCATGAAACTTTGGCAACGTATTTCAAGGCAGTTGCAGAGAGGAGCTGGCATGCTTCGAGAATCAAGGAGCCATTTCAGCTGGTTCCTGCATTGGCGTCCAGTATTGCAAGACTTATTCTAGATTTAGAATTGGGTCTGGAACTGTCTGGAAGCTGGTATGAATAACGATGTCATTTTTCAGAATTTCCATTGACGTCTCGAATGATGCCATTCTCACAAGGATGTTTTCTACGTCTTGTTTTGTAGTGGTTACAGGGCATGCTGCGAAAGCGCTGCTGCTGCCATTGCGGCCAGTGCCGCAGCTGTAAGTCATGCTGGTCCACATGTGGGTCACGCTGCTGGTCCGCATGTAGGTTTTCCTGTGGAGGGTACCAGCGGTCAATTCACCTCCTCCAATCCATCCACTTGCATCTAATCCATCCATGCCAACGGTCACTTCCACTTCGGCTTCCACACCCGAGGAAAAAGCATCCTACGCCAATAGCAGCGTCCCACAAAGCGAGTACAGCGACTACGAACAACACAGCGAATACGACCACTCGCAACCGCTACCTTGAACAATACCATGAACAATACTATGAACAATACCACGAACAACACGGGTGTGATGGAGGAGTTGAGGGTGAGGGTGAGGATGGTGGAGAAGAAGATGCATACGATGCATACGATGGAGGCTACGTGGATGAATTCAGCGAAGACCATCCCGACGCCCCCTTCATCTTCACGTACCGACGACCGCTCAGCGCCGAGGGAGTGGAAGACGACGGAGTGTCGCAGATCAGTTTCAGCACGTGAGGTGGGGCCCACGTCCATGAGGAGGACAGAACGCATGGCACGCATGGGACGCTTGGCATGCATGGCAGCAAGTCCAGCGGTGGGTGGAAGGTGGGAGGGATGTTTCGGAGAAAGAGCAGCACTGGCACTAAAGGCACGAAAGGGACGAGTCGGAGTAAAACGTCCAGGAAGGTGGCGGAGCTTAGAAAGCAATTGATGAAGAGCATGGAAGAGGAGTTTATGGAGAATCCCAACGACAATGGCGATGGAAACGACGAAGAGGATCCAATGTTGGTCCGGCCCAAAGGGTGGAGGAGCTGGAGGACTGGCGAAGCTGGAACTGTTGGAATTACTGGGACTGCTGCTGCTGCTGGAGCTGGCAGTGGTGGTGGTGTTGGAGCTGCTGGAGCTGGAGTTGGTGGCGCTGAAAAAGCGGTGGAGGCAGCGTCGGTGGAAACAGCGCCGTCAGTGCGGTCAGCGCGGTCAGCGCGGTCAGTTCCGTCAGTGGGGCGAGCGGCTCCAGCGGTGGAAGTCACGGAACGAATTCCAACAGCAACAATCACAATTTGAACAATAGCTTGACCAGCGGAGCGGCCGAAGTCAGCCTCCGCCCCCCTCCGCCCAAAAAATCAGATTCGATTGCTATGGAGCATTCGCCAGTGAATTCCGCGTCGCCTCCTCCTTTGAATCATCCCGGCCATCCCAGTCATCCGAATCACCCAAGCCATTCCAAAAATGCTCCAATGGCTCCAATTACTCCAACCACCCCAGTGACTCACGAGACATCGTCCTCATGGACCACAACGAAACCCCCGACAAGGAAAAAGACAGAAAATCGAGATCCTCCCGATCGAGTCAATCGAGTCGATCGAGCAGTCGGGGCCGCGCGAGGAGTCGTTCGGCGATTCGCACCCGGGGCAATTCGGTGGGGAGGAGGAGGGAGGGTGGGTGGTGAGCGTGCAAACCTCCTTTCAAACGACTTCCACTCCAAAGTTACTTCAAGTTTCGGCAGTGGTGACTCCTTCTTCTGGCAAGGGAGGAAGTGGTGTCGTTGGAGCGTCTTATGCTGGCGGCATGGGTGGAATGGGTGGACTAGGTGGACTGGGGGGCATTCCCACCCTCATGGATTTCGATGGAATGATGTCGGCAGTATCCGCTGCCATGATTGGTGGCAATGGAATTGGCATGCCCAGCAGTACTAGCGGAACTTCCTTTGGAACAATGGGTGGCATGGGTGGAATAGACTTGGATTATTCCGACAAGAACAGCACCCATGTCTATGATGCCATGGGTGCCAATGCCATGGGTTTTCAGTCGGAAGTAGTGAAAGAAGAGGGCAACGGCGGGCTTGGAAGTTCATTTGTATAAGAACAGGAGAAAGAGACATTGGCCCAAGTTTGTGAACAACCTGTTTTTGTTGATGGCCTTCTCCGGCGAAGTCAATGTAAATTCTGAAATCGACTTTTGTTGATGACCCGAGCTCCAATTAAAATTTTGTTAGCATCGAGTGCAGATGTCCGATTCAAGACCTGTCCCTTTTTGGAGTGCTATCATATTTTTTTGCTTTCTCTCCACATTGATCAATGCCAACATTCATCCCAGAGTTTGGAACAAATTCATCTTTATCTTTGATTCTTCTCACAGTCCTTTTGTTTGTGCAAATCTCCTCTTTCTTTGCTAATTCAGAGTGGACAAATCAAAAGTTACCGTACCATGACTACAGAAAACGGAACCATGAATTCGAAGGAGGAGGAAACCACCCCATACCCAACAAGGGTGGGCAGGAGAAGGGGAAGGGCTCCAAGGGAGAAGAAAATTTGGTTCATCGCAATGCGAGATGATGAAGTGTTCAAGCAACTTTTAGGACAGTGGGGAACCGAAGAACAGGTCTTAATTCCGCTGGATGCCTTTAAGAATGACGGGACAAAAGAGGAGAAAAAAGGAGAGTCAAATGAAAACGGGAGTGTCCAGTCTACGCCAGGGCAAGAGCTAGCACCGATGAACACATTTCGCAGTCTTGCGTCGCAACTTCCTTTCGCCTTGAGGTTCCAGTGCGAGAGATGCTTGTTGGATAATAATTTTGTTGAGGTTCAGCAAGTCCAGCCACCTACTGATGAAACGACGAAGGAAAATCGGAGAGAAGAAATTGCTGTTACTGCACGTAGGTTGGTGTTTGTATTCATCGCACGAGTTCTGCCCAAGTTGAGGGAGATTGATTGGACGTGGGAGGTAGACTCTGAATTTGGAGTTGACTTGGAAAGCTTCACGTTGTGTGAGTTGTTCGGCGAAGCAATCTGGGATGCTCTGTGTGGTGTGAAGAAAGCAGTAAAAAGCGAGAACGACATTTGTTTCGATTATGCAGTGATCCAAAATGCGATGGCCCAGGCCAAAAAGTGGCTCCATGACGCTGAATTGGCAGTCGGTGCGACAGAGAAGACACTCGCCAACAACGGCTATTTCAACATTGATCTGCTTAGGAAACGTTCAAAATGGCCAATGGCGGAGTACAAATGCCGTTTTACTGTTTATGGAGAATTATTGCCTACTTGGTTCGAGATCCCAAAACTGCATTCATATGGCTGTCAACCCGAAAGTCGCCGATGTATCCGGGAAGAAGGTTGGCTTGTGCGTGACCGCTTTTGTCGTATCAATCCTATCGATTTCGATGAGCCATTTGTGTCCAACATGGTGAATTGGATTGCATCAAATCCCATTCTAGTAAGTCATTGCTTTCATTTGTTGATTGCTGTCGTTTTTTGGTTGCTTACATCAAAATGTTCATCTTCGTACTCGTTTTACCTACAACCACTGAGAATAGTGCAACAGGAGGTATGAGTTTCTTTTTGACAAGGGTGTTTCGACGAAAACAACAATATGGCAAGTTTTTTTTATGACCAGCTGACTCTTCAAAAATTTTGTCTTTAGCTGACACGATCCCACGGCACTTATTTCAGGTTATTTTCCCAGCATAGTCGTGGAATGAGCCCCAGCATGCCTTGGCTAGAAAAATCAAGAGATGGACTCCTCTCTGGTCTGGGATGTTTCAAAGATGTGAACGAAGCAAAACTTGGTGACCGCATCAGCCTCGCCTTCTCGGAAACAATTCCTATCGTCGAGCTTCATGATAAACAAATAGAGATAATACCTGACATAATATCTAATGGCTACACATTTTCTGATGGATGTGGTGTCATGGGCATCGCAATAGCTCAAAAGATTAAGGACGTTTTGAAACTGAGGAACCTACCGGGTGCTGTGCAAATTCGAATCGGCGGAGTAAAGGGTATGCTGTCATTGAAAGTTGATTTTGGAGTAGACAGCATCGGAATACGGCCCTCCATGATCAAATTCATGTCGTCACATCGTGTTTTGGAAGTGCAATGTGTCGCAGAGGCCAAGGCTGGAGATAATAAACTCTTCAAAGAAGGTAAGTCTTCTTGTTATTACAGTCTTTGATGCCATTGACTCCCAAGATCAAAATTAAATTAACGGCTGTGTTTTTTTTGCGTGACAAAAATCTTGATCCCGAATCATCTAGCCATTCATGTTCTACACCACCTTGGAGTCCCGGCGCAAGTATTTCGTGATCTGCAGGAGAGAGCGTGCACTCAATTTGCCCTTGAGTATGACATTCCTGGTGTGTTATTGATTCTCATGCTCTCAATATTTATTGTGCTCATTGCAAAAACTCAAGATTTTATTTCTCTCACAACATAGATGCTCTTGAAATGGTAGAAGAGCCAAGGCAAAGTCATCGTTCCAAAGAAAGCAAATACCTCAGAAATTTGGTAAGACGCTGCTCCGGAAATTTTTTTGATTCTTTGCACAATTGTGTGTTCATTGATTCTGTATTGTCCTTCCCATGCAATGAAGCTAAAGAATGGGACTAAAGTAAACAATGATCTCTTCAGCATACCAGAATTGAATAGCATTAAGGCTTCTCTGGCAAGTGCCAAGGACAAAGTAAACCTTCGCTGCTCAATTACCATTATGCAAGGAGTGGTTGACGAATACAAAATTTTGAAAGAAAATGAAGTGCTTGTTGGCAACGGAAGAATCACAGGTAAATTCTGGCGTGTTCCTTGTTCCTTCACTTCGATGCGATGCTCATTTGAGTTTCTTGCAATTGCAACAGGCGAAGTCTTGGTCTTGAGATCTCCATGTTCCTTTCCTGGAGATATACAAAAGGTCACTGCCATTCCTGGAATTCACGATGAAGCGTATGCTTGTCTGAACCAAGTCTTGGTTTTCAGCTCCAAGGGCAGCAGACCTGTCCCGGACAAATTAGCTGGTGAGTCTACAACACATCAAGTGTTCCATATCTTGCTAATTTTTTGGGTTCAAAACTGCAACATAAAAGATCGTCGTGTTCCAATTACTGTTTCATTTCAGGCGGCGATTTGGATGGGGATTTGGGTGAGTTACTCTATCAGAGTATGGTCCTGATTTGCTCTTGAAACTTTTGATCTTTTCTAACTTTGTCCTTCCTTTTTGTTCGCAATGCATAGTGAGTTTATCTTTCGGGTATTGCTTCGAAACTGTCATTTATTCTACCTTGCATGCTGATTCGCTTTTTTGTGGCACATTTAGTATTTTGTCATTGATGAGCCCAGATTGGTGGATACAGTACGTCCAGCAGAGCCACATAACTTTGGGAGCATGGGTGTCCCGAAGTCAATTGCCACACAATTTCCTTTCAGAATCGAAGATGGCCACATTCCATCTGCACCAAATCTTTCGCAACAGTTGGGTGTGTTTGAGAGACTTTTAAGTCTAGGTAATCTTGTTTCGGAATCGTCGAATGCATGGCTTGGTGTAGTTGATGTGAGGGGCGTAGGTGATTCTGAGGCACTGGTAAGATTCTCAGCGACATTAGAAGGCATGTGCTAACTCCAACAGTCATCTTGAATATTTGATTTTCAATTTTGAAATTCTTTTTTCAAACTGTCCTTTTCTAACGAGCACAGAAATTAGCTGAACTAAACCAACACGCACTCGACGCACGCAAGGCATCTCTATTGATAGACAAAAAGCAGCTTGATGCTCTGTCGGACCTCCTTGACAAATCCTACACACCCAACTACAAACGCAAGGGGGCTGGCAAAAAATCAAACTCACTGGTTGGTGTTTTATTTAATTATTGGAGGTATTACATGAATTGCGTCGATATACTCATTGAAAAAGCGCAGCCAAGATCAAGTAGCTCTGGGATAGACATCGATCCAAAAGAAAACGAAGAGCTGAGGCAGGAAGCAGACAGTGAAATGTTACAACTTGATGAGTCAAAAAAGAGAAAGCTCAACCACCAACAAGACATTGTTAATAGATACTGCATTGCTTGTTTCAGCTCCAGGTGCCAAAAAAAATGCCCAAATTGTGCAATAGCATGGCTCTGTGCCTCGCAGAAATGCGACATGGAACATTCAAGGCGATGCTCTCAGCGTCTATGGATTTCCAAAGTCAGTGACATTGCAGGAGAAGAACTTGTTTTCAATACTGCAACTGAGCTTGTTCCTCTTTGTGAGAGTGACACTTGTTCTATGACTTCTTCTGAGGACACAGTCGATCAAAGCCTACTCGCAGACAACATATTTGAACATCTTTTGAAAATCGTATTTGGACAAGAAGAGCCAAGATGTGATGCTCCAGAAACTAGAATTGATTGGCGATTCCTTGACAGGACTAGCCTTAGTGTATTGGAGTATTATGCGAAATTGGAATTTAAGGAAGACTTACGAAAAGGGCACTCTGATGCAAAGAGGAGGTTTGGAGGGGATTGGCCGCACATTTGGGATGTTTTCACGATGGACCCACAAGCTCAAAGCCAAANACAAGCTCAAAGGTAAGCCGCTCCACTGTCGACGTTATCATTTATGCTGTTAGATAATCTCATCCTTTTATCTTTTTTGTAGCCAAAACTCGCAGCTTGCAGTCCTAGTACCTGACAACCGAACTGGATTGTTGATGTGGCGTGATAAGTACAGAAACTTTTTCCCAAGAGACCCACCATCACATTTATCAAGAGTTGGGTCACTCGCGTCTACGCATCGCATACTTGATAGCCTAAGCATGAGCCCTATTGCTGGAAGTCTCATGGACTGCGCAATGAGGAGAGATCCTACTTCTTTGGTTGATGCCGTCAGCCAAAATGACTTGCTTCTTTTGGAACCGCAAGTGTCATCCTCCCTTAACGTTTCTCAACAGCGTGCAGTTGCTACCATTCTGAATCCAAACTTCAACGAAGGGTTTTTTCTAATATTAGGCGGACCTGGCTCGGGCAAATCATGGATGTTGTCCATGATGGTTTTTTCTAATCGCGGGGGCCTTGTTGTAGCACCGTCAAATGCTGCAGTGGCAAACATTGCCCTGAAGCTGCTGTCCCTAGGCCACTTTAATGTTTCAAATCTTCTTGTTTACGGAGAAAATTGCGATCAATCAGTTCATTTTTTAAGCCCCATCCACAGGGCAAGGCGATACCAAACATTTCAGAAGGAATACGAGACAAGCAGCAGGAAAGAAGAACTTTTAAATGAATTCATAGAATGGCTTCAACTAAAGAGCAAGGCTTCTATCAAAGATAATGAAGCTCTTATGAAAGAAGTTGGAGCACATTGCCCAAGAATTGATGATAGTCGTATGGGTCAAGAAAACCTACTTGATTTGGTTGCTTCGTCTGAAGTTAAAGTTGTTCTTTGCACGTTAAACACGTGCGGGTCACTGTTCTTACGAAAGGCTTGCCGTGGAAAGTTTGACACACTGTTCATGGACGAGGCTGCACAGTGCCCAGAAGCAGAATTCTATATCGCAACGACATTTCCAGGGATAAAACGGATGGTGGTTGTGGGGGATCCCAAGCAATTAAATGCTACGGTACTAAACCTGGAATGCGAAGCAATGGGGTACGGAGAGAGTTGGATGAAAGTAAGAGATCCATCAATTCAATCGCTCTCGTTCCAAATTTTTGTGGATGTGTGGACTAATTCTCTGTCTTGTCTCGCCTTCAATGGATGAAGCACATTCACGATAATCAAGCTGAAAAGGTTCATTTTTTAGACATTCAATATCGCTGTCACCCCATGATAATGAAGTAAGTATTGATGGCAGCTACAAACCTTGAATTGCGTGCTTGAACTAAGTGAGCTCAAAAAAAAAAAAAGAATTCCATTGCTACCCCGCAAAATTTCAATTCCTCCTTTGTTGTCACTGTATGAGCTGAAATATCGGTTGACTCTTTGATGATTTGCCCTTAGGTTTTCCAACAAGCAATTTTACTCTTCTTCCATCCGTACTGCCAAATCTGTCATTGACCGGCAACCTGTGGTCAACATGCCACTTCTCTTTGTTGATACTTCGAATTTTGCAATCGGTGAAGAGAGAGATGGTTTGTCGTGGAAAAACCACGGAGAAGCTGAAACTGTGAGGAGAATTCTGTGTTGCGATAAGGATATTTTGGCTGTACAAAAGTCTGTTAAGCATGCTACATGCATGATCATTACGCCTTACCGAGCGCAAGCGGAACTTCTAAGAAAAGAGCTCAACAAAGTCAAAAAACTTAAGGAAAGCCAAAGTGTGAGAGTGGCTACAGTTGACAGCTTTCAAGGGCAAGAAGGTGACATTGTAATCTTCTCGGCCGTTCGTACTGGTGATGAGAAACATGTCGGCTACCATCCAAATGTCGACTTCACTGATCATCCTCAGCGCATCAATGTAGCGCTCACCAGGGCAAGGCACATTCTCAGGGTTGTTGGTGATGTGCAATTTTGGGCAAAGAGGCCACCATCTTCTATTCTTTCTAAGTTCGTTGATTTCTGTGCGAAGAATGATCTAATCTCAAGTGGAGGGCAGAAAAACGATGTCTGGCGGAAACCAGACTGGAAAATTGCATCAAGGTGCAAGTGGCAGCCAGCAATGACTTCAAAGTTTCATCATTCACTGAGGGAGCTTAGCCAAATGGATAAAAACGTAGCTTTTAATACTTTGCTTGCTGTTGCAATGCCCGACAAAGCTGCACTCTGCGATTTTCTTCACCCGAGGAATTCTGAGAAGCCATGTTGGCAAACTTCGAGCCTTAAAACGTACGAAAAGAGGCTTTCAATCGTTTGGGCAGCCAAAGGGGATCAAGACGGAAAAGGAGACAAGGGAAATAGACCAGTCATTGAAGCTCATTTTGCTGGGCCCTATCACAAATGCCTCCATTTTCAACAGACCCACCCACTCTTACCACATGGCGCCTGTCGTGTCAAAAGAGACTACAGTGGCATTGACTTTGATACCACTGATGATTCCAACTATTTCAGCCAAAACATAGACGTCTCTTGGAATTTAACAGATAGCATAGGCGATGCCATGCTAAGTGGAAGTGTTCGTGACGAGTTACCAGAGGTGAGTTGGGCGTGGGCTGTGAGGCCGACATCTGCATGCACCGTCCTTGGTTCTCATGTAGGCTCTAGTTGATGTAGATAGATAAGTTGTGCATGAGGCTCTCGAGCCGGCAATGTATTTTGACGTATTGTGAACGTTTTTTAAATCAACTTGTGACTGACATAATTCATGGGTTTTTCAATCTACTGACACCTATTCGTTTTCCTCTATCTTAAATTTAAGGGCTGTTTCAATCTGGATCCATTGCAAAAGAAAGTACTGGAAAAGAAGCCACCATTGCTGCTGGAGTCAAGATCTGGTACGGGGAAAACAAATGTCTTATTCCAGGTGAGCTTGGAGAAGGATTGGGACAAACAAAGAATTGATTTTGATTTTACTTAGTTTGGCTCAACTATTCTACTTTCTTTCCAGCACGCTGTGGCGTATGCGAGAGGTGCATACGACCTTTCTGATTTAGACGAAGTGAAACCGATTTTGTTTGTTACAGTGTCTCCGAAACTTCAAGAAGGTATGTTGCAAATGGACTTGTTTCCAATACATCTTTTATCATCCACTTTTGGGCTCTCAAAGTTTTCCCTCATCATCTCTTTTTTACTAATGAAAGAGCTGCAAAAACGATACAACGAGATTGAAAGATTGGAAAAAGTAGCTCTCCCTCGTGTCAAGTTTTTCTCATTACGAAAGCTGCTCAATGATCTACTTATTATTTTCAAGATAAACAAGGATATTTCCAAAAGCTCTTCTTTTTTGGAGTACATTTACTCGAGGAAGTCACATGTTGACTTTGAAATTGATCTGAGTGAGGCGGAAAATGAAATTGGTGGCGTCATCATGGGTTCTTTGGAGGCAGCAAAAAGCGGAGAGCCGCTGTCAGATAAGGAATACTTCAATTCAAAAAGGAGCAACATTGCAAATGATACTGAGTTTGGAGTCGGGAAGCGTGCTCGAGTTTATAAGATGTATCTCTCATATCGGAAGTGGAAGTTGGAGAACAAAAGATTTGATATTCATGACGTTGTCCTTGATCTGATCAATAAGTTCCAAATGTTGCCTCAAAGACAGTTTTTCAGCTCTGCATATCTAGACGAGATCCAAGATTTCACGTCATCTGCAGTCTTTCTCATTTGCAATATTGCAGGAAAGGTGAGACTCCATCATTTCAGACCTTTCATTACTCAATTTTGCAAGTTTGATAATGAAATCATCTGTTACTACTGTTTTCACTGCAATAGGCAAACTTGCATTGGGTTTGTGCTGGTGACACAGCACAGATGATCTCACCAGGATGCAGCTTCACTTTTGATGGATTGAAACAAGTGATGCTTGCGGTCGAACCGGGTATTGAGTCCAAGCTGAAAAAAGAACACGTCATCAAACTTGCAAAGAACTACCGTGTCACGAAAGATGTGCTGTTTGTAAGCAATGTAAGTTTTTGGCAGCATCTTCAAGTTGTTTTGTTTTGCGATAGTTAACGTTTGCTTTCTCTGGTGGACTTTGCTATCGAATATCTCAGAGCATTTTGAAGATCGCAAAGGATCATTTCCCCCACAATATCGAATGCTCGACTTCTGAGGTTTCAGTGAAAGATTTAGGCACAAAGGTGCGCTTCTGTGTTGTTTTTATTCCTTCCCGTTGATGAAGTGTTGATAGAACCATGCTCGTATCCATGTACTTTCCGTTGTTGTAGGTTTTATTGTGTGACTGGGACACTGCTCTAAGAAAGACCGTTAATTTTGGTCTCAATCAAGCACTTATTTACACATCTACTACTGACCCAAATGGTTTGGCAAAAACTCTGAACGAATGGCAAAAGGACCATCCTTTTATTTTGACGAGTCTAGAATCAAAGGGCCTTGAGTTCGAAGACGTAGTTGTTGCTTTTGATGTGGAAAGAAAGGCATGGGAAATAGTAGAAAGCCGGATTTCATCGTTGAAACTCTTGAGAGAACTATATGTAGCAATTACCCGGGCAAAACGAAGAGTCGTGATTCTTTTGAAGAAGGGTGCTGATACTATGCAAAAGTTTTTCGTTGAAACGTTAAAGGATGGGGCATGTGATATTATTGAGTCAGATGCTGAGGTGGCCATGGTGCGTTGCATTTGTTAAATTTATTTCTGCAAGCCCTCTGCCTCTGGTTTCAAACGATGACTTTATCTGACGTTGGCGTTGCGGATGTTCTGTAGCTTGAGTTTGATAGAAAAACAACGTTAGAGCAATGGTACGAGCGAGGAGAAGAGCTCTTCAGAAAAGAGCAGTACCCAGTGGCAGCAAGCTGTTTCAAAAGAGCTGGTGCGTTGGTAGAATGTATGAACTCTGAGAGCAGCAATTGTCTTGATCTCACATTGCATTTTGTAAACAAAATGCTGAATTCTTTAAGGGAGCTTTGCTTGGTTTCATTATGCGCAGGGAAAACATTTAGAAGGCATTGGGCAAAAAGAGAATGGCAAAGAGTCCTATCGCAGCTCTGCTCATTCATTTTTTGAAGAAGGGAATTACAAACAATGCCTTGAACTTTTGGAAACTGTCATGGAATTTCCTCCTTGGAATCCCAAAGACGATTTTATTTACGAAAGAAGCAGGGTCGAAGAGCCACGATACTTTAGCCGTGAGAAAGGCGTGAGGTTTGCTCTGTCCAGAAACAAGTGGCAAGAAATAAGTCTGGATGATTTAGAAGATTCGGCAATAGCACACCTCATTGGCCCACACAGAGAGAAAAAAGGATTGAAGGAGCTCGTCGCATCATTTTCAGCGAACCAGAGAGAGAAAATTGAGCATTCCTTGCCTTCAATTATTGGTGACTACTACTTTGATGCAGGAGATTATTCCAAGGCAACAAAGCTTTTCATTCAAGGTGAAGATTTTGAAAGAGCAGAGAAGACTACAAATGTGTTGGTTGGAATGCCAAAATCAAGCAACAATGTGCTCACGTTGAGTGAAGTAGCCAAACTATGGTGCAAATCTAGTGAAAAGGCAATTGATACCATCTCTCGCAACAGTGATACCCATATGCTGTTGCAACTTTTCGATTCACCAATCAATGTAGCAAAGTCGAATCCAGAAATCTACTACCGAAAGTTTGGCCGAGAATTGATACTTCGTGCATTTGAGAATGCCAATGCTCCAACTGAAGAACTGCACTACTTCAGCCGCAATGGTTTTGATTCTGAGGTAGAAGCAGCGTTGGAATCAAAGTACAGTCATAACCTTGTTGAAGCTTTGATGTGGTATTCAAACCGTGGTGACACAAATCATGCAAAAAAGTTGGCAGGCAAAAGGATCAAATATTGGAACAATGACGAGCTTCTTGGTGTTGTCCTCAATTTTGAGCCTACAGGTCTCGCAGAAGAGGCAGAACGAAGAAACATCCTTCTTGAGCTGGTAAATGCATGTCTAGTTCAGAAACCCCGAAACATTCAACTCGCCATTCATGCCTCTGACAAAATGCTGATCTCAACCAAAATGGCAGAGGATAACATGGATGAGCTGTTGGCGACATGGGAAAAGTGCAAATCTGATGCAGAAATTGCTGAAACACTTGGCCGAAAACAAGCTAGACCACCTGGACCAAAAACAATTCTACTGTAAGTACTTTGTATGCTATATTGAATCCACATACAGCTTTGGCTATTAGTCTCACAACACACACATGTTCTTCGCTAGTCTAAATCTTTTTTCTGATCCAAAGAATATCCATGGGCAGAATGCAAAGTTTTGTATGAAATTCTTTGGAGCAAGAGTGGTAGAATTGGCAGTCAGAAAATCCATTTCTGGTGCTAGAGAGATGTTTGATGTTCTTCAAAAATTTGACGCAAAGGCATTTAACCATCTTCGCCCTCAAACTCAAGAATCTAAAGATTCAAATAAAAATGGAAAGCAAAACAACAAGAATAGCAATGGTTCCAAATTTGCAGCAGGCGATCGTGTTCGGATCCATGGGATACAAAGCCAACGGGAGTTAAATGGCCAGGAGGGAAACGTCCAGTCGATTTTGAAGGATGGAAGGATTGGTGTCAGAATTGATGGGAGAAAGAAGAACATTAGCCTCAAAGCTTCAAACCTCCAAAAAGTTAATGCCCGTCCAAACAGGAAAATCTTTGGCCCTTCAAGTTCTTTTGAAGACACAGATAGCTCTGATGATGACAGTCCACGAAGGAGACAATCAAAGGGAAATCGTGCTAAATCCACCAAAGGATCCATTCCTCGGAAATCTGACACAACAGAGAAAAAGGTTCATACTCCAACCCCAAAAGCCAAAAGCAAAGCAACTACCTTATATGACAGCGACAGTTCAGATGGCAGTATTCCTCCTCTTTTTGACAGAGCTCATAGCTCATCAGACGATAGCAGTGATAGCTCTGGCATTCCAGACTTACTCCCTCGAAGTGGTGCTGCTCAAGGTGACAGCTCTGACAGCTCTGATGAAAGTTTGAAAAGGTCATCAACTAGAAACAATAGGACAGAGGGGTTGAGACCAGCTGCTTTTCCTCCTGCACAAAGTGGGGTGGAGAACTTGAGTGAGAGTGAGGATTCCTCTTCTGATGAGTCATCTCTACCACCTTTGACTAACAAGCATAGGTCAGTGCCCTATACATAGTATTTATTCTTGTTACATTTCATTTTGAACTCACAGAATTGATTTGTAATGATTCATCTGATTATTCAGTAGCTCAGATGATGACGATGATGATATGCCAGGTCTCTTGGGTCGTGACAGCCCGAGTGCCAGTAGCTCAGATGATAGTGACAATTCAAGCTCAGGTGGTCCCAGGAGAGGGGAAGTTCATAATAAAAGAAGAGGTGGAAGAGGTGGAAGAGTCGGGAGAGGAGGAAGAGGAGGAAGAGGTAGGGGGAAAGGGAGGATTTGAATTCAAATTGAATAATGGTACCTACAAACTGGCAGTTAGTAACTTGTTTTTGAAAAATAAAGATAGCTATCAGTATGTAAGGAATGTCAGTTATTCATCTCTTCTTTTTTGTTTGCATTGAAAACCAATCTTGTGATAGATTTTTCAGAGTTTAGCTTGAGCTGCTATTTTCTTAGAATTTCATTCATTGCAGTTTTAAAGCTGCCAAAAATCTGGTGAAAAAGATAATAATAAGCTGTGATTTAGCCACATCATTATTAACTAGCCTCCGCTTCGCTGCGGCTAGCGCCTTTGGCGAAACTTTTTTATTTTAATTTTAATTTTAATTTTAATTTTTTAATAATTTTTGGGTTTTACTATTTACACATTATGTGTAATTAACTGGCTAGTTGCCAGTG
>JALLOT010000918.1:0-17033 GCA_036939595.1 Thalassiosira livingstoniorum
TCGCAAAAATATTTTTACATAAGACGGAAAGTCAAAAACTTGTTTGGAGAACATCCAGGTAAATAAGTATCAGATATGGACCATTCATGTAGATGATCTGAGAAGTATTAAGTATCATACTTATTATGTGAGTAACAGGTACAGGTAACAGGTATTGGTTTTTGGAAATTCATGCAAACTGCATCCAACTATTCTCAATGCTAAATAACTGAATTGTGACCAATACTTTCAGCATGTGCAAAAATCTTCTAAACATTTATGACACTTTGTGTCTAAGAGCAAAAACTGAAAAGTAGAAGTGTATTTTTCAATTGTTTTCAACTACTTCTTTACTTCAAACTACTTAGCAGATCTTAGAGGTCTACTAAAAAAAACCTAGTATGAAAATACCAATGTTTATTTGAAATTGACAATGAAAGAACTGTATCAAATATGGCTAATATTTGTTTATGAAATCATGTGATCATTTCATTTAAGTATCAAAAATATTCTAGTATTATATGATACCCATTGAGATCCTACAGATAATGGAGTGTCTTGAATTTCCACAGATGGGTACCAACCATAAGAAAAAAAACACACATGCATGTTTTATTGTTTTTTACATAAAATCTTTGGATCAAAACTGATCAATCATACGGGACCCATAGCAATAGTTTACAGTATTAATAACATTTCATCATTGGAATAAAGTGTTGTTTTACTCTCACATTGAAGCTATTTTATTTACTTGTAGCTAAGAAATGTTGTAACTAAAGCAATGACAATGATCTGAAGCAAACCACTTTTAGAACAATGGGGGTGCAATCAGGAAACAAAATAATATACACTTTAACAAACCTCTCCAAGTCTGACCTAGTAGATATTGGGCAAGGTTTGGCATCCGAGATGAATCTCCAACATCCAACAATTGATGTAGATTGTAGTAATGTTGCTTTCATCATTGGCAATAAGAAAAGCAGTCCGATGAGTGCTGTTGCAAAATTTTTACATGACAAATGGGCTGTCTGCAGTTTTCAAGTTGTTCCAGTTTGTGATGGCAATCATCCTGTTGCAAAGCAAGCAACAGCAAAATGTAAGGCAACATGAGAGAGGAATAGAATCTAATCAATTTTACTCCAAAAAGACATTCATGAGATAAAACGGCGCCTGGCCATGGAAGCTCTAAATGAAACAAACTCACAAAGTCATTGAAGAAAAAAGAAATGTCATGTAAGACAAAAGAATTGCAATCACCAAATGCAATAACTCACGACTTTGAAAAAATACTCAAAAAAAAGCTCAAATGTAGTGGCTATTACACAATCAATGACTTGGGTTGTTGTGTGGACAGAGTTTTGAGAGCAGAGTTTCAAGCTGATGCATTGATGGTAGGAAGAGTAATGCAGAAATTAACAGCAATGGTAATGAGTACCAACACTGACATCCCTCTTCTGACTGGAGACTCATGCATTCAAATTAAAACATTCACAAGATCAAAATTTGAACTTGCCATCACCTCAAGAAACTCATTGTAATATCTCCAACAATTCTTGTCTGATAAATCAAGAGATGTGGTAGAGATAGTGGATGCGCAACATTCAATTTTTGAAGGAATTGCTGACTGAAGACTTGGAGCAGCTTAGAGCAATGCTCATGATCATACTGGGTTGTGATGTCTTTTTGAAAGGGGTAGAAGGATTTGGGCCTTCGAAGTTAGAAGAGAAATTAAAACAAATGAAACAAAATCACAGCAAAAATCTCTTGGAGCAATTAACACAATTCATGTTGGACTCATCAAATCTAACAGAAGAAACAATACACACCATTGCTGATGCTTTGATCTTTGAATCAATCAATCAAATGCCATCTAGCAAATAGGTGAATTCATCTCATTGCACTTATCTAGGTGACTCTCCACTTCAACTCTCTTCGTATCTCAATGAATTTGCTTCATCGAGTACTATAATTGTTGACAAACCGATTGTTGTAACATGTAAAGGTGTGAATGACAGACACAAATTCCTGAGAAATGCAGGCTTCAACACTTGTCATAAATGCAACAACATAGTTTGTAAGTTTTGCAACAAAACAGTTGGAGGCAAAGTATTTTGTTTACCTTGCTACTGTACAGAATTGCTAGCTCCAACTCCGGAAATGTCTGGAATTGTGAGATCAATAGCAGAAATTAGATGGATGTTAGCCACAAAATTTGGGTTTGATAACACAGACAAAATCACCATAACCAAAGTAGAAGATGCTTACAAGATGATGGAGTTCCAGAATCAATACCGTAGCATGGAAAAATCTGTTTGTTTCCCCATCTATCCTACATTGCAATTAGATGACAGTAGCAAATGGTCATACATTTTTTTGATGTCAACTTGGCCAATGGCGGTGTGTTCATTGCCAATCCATCCTTTGATTTTCAAACAATATGCAGGATAATCGAGTTGTTATAGTCACTCATTAGGTTTGATCAGGAAAAGAAAACTTAATGGGTAAAAGATGAATCTGTCTATGTTGTACTACCTTCATTGTTCATAGAATTTTCTGGAAGCTCTTGAATCAATAGTGAATAGGTTGCTTGAATGCTGTATAAGACATGCCACAGATAGTCAAGCTCCCTCTCTTGTCAATGCTGAGGCAAAACTCTTCCATTTTGAAAATGAAATTGGAATCCATCACTTGTCAAAAATCCCTGCATCAATGAAGAATCAAGTTTATGAGACAACAGTTGCAGCAACAAAATTAAAAATGTTATGCTGTAAATGCACTTGCCAATGCAGTTCCAACGACAACCAAAGAGAAGTATGTGTTCATATTTTGCCATTGCTATATCTTTTTACCATCTTGCTGCATGAAGATTTGGCCAAACACATTCTTCACAAATTAAGTGTTGTTGTAAATGATGACTTGAGAGGTGATGGGGTGCAGAAAGGCTTTGTGAGTGAGAAGATGATTGAAAGTGTCATGACGTTAATGGATGAAACAATGGATTCACTCAACAAAAAAGACAAGACACTTGTTAACTTACTGCATCACTTTGTTGTTGGTATGGAGCATAGAAAAGAATGGAAGCAAAGAATCAAAACACTACCCAAAGCCTCAGAACTTGGACCAATTGCAGAGATCAACTTCCTATTATCAATGTCAAAGGCAAAGCTTATGCTGAACAAGGGGAAATTGAAGAAAAATAGAAGTCAATGTTTGAGGGTTGAAACTTTGGTTGTTAATACACCATCCAATGACACATCTCCCAACAACACGTTGCCCAATGACAAAACACTCACTTTGAAACCACATTATTCCAAAATATTCACACTTATTGAAGAAATGGATTATGAAATAGGAGAAGATGATGCAATAGATTTGAAACTGTTACAAATGAGGACAAACAATGTAAAAAGTGAGATATCTGGAATTGATGAAGTAAAAAAACTGGCAGCAAAACACTGGATGGTACTCAAAGAAAAGTCTGAGAATTGATCAACCAAACACACAGCAAAACAAACTGATAATTTGAAGTGAAAGAAGGATTCATCTGAAAAGAAAGGCAATACGTATGGCAAGACAGTACCAAGGCCAAAACGCAGCTGCACAGTGAACCAAATCAAAATCAAGCACAAGCAACTATTGCGGAGTAAAGGCCAGACCCTTCCTATTCAAAAGCTAAAACCCATGGCCAAGAAAAAGTATCCCAGTTACCAATGATGTAAATTTGGAGCCCCTAACAACAAACTCAACAGCTCGTCTAACAATTTCATAAGATCACAAAGTATCCGCCTCCCTTATCCTTGAATGCACTGAAGAAAAGTGTCATAAAGAGAAATGGAAGAATATTACTTCAAAGCAAATTATTGGATAGGTGTGGTAGGCAGAGAGGCAATACCACAGAATGTAGAATTTGTGAGATGCACGACTTTGAAGAAATAATGAAAAAAATTTCTTACAATGGGAATACATGGATGCAATTGTTCAAACTGTTGGTTCCCATTGCTGCCAGTCCAAAGTCTAACTCACTTCCATCAACCAAAAATCCAATGGATTGGGAATAAACAGAAAAATCAAAAAATGTTTAGAGAGCGCAAAAGAAGTCCTTAAAAAGTCCCACACCAATAATCCGCCAACAATTGATACAACACCCAATAAGAAATCCACACACAAACTTCCAAAACAAATTCAAACACTCGTAGATGCAGCAAAATTAGAATGCAATAAAATGGAGAGAGAAAGAAATCAAGCTAAGTCAGATGCTGTAAGTGCAATGCTCATGCTACAACAACAGAGCAAGGAAATGGACAAAGAAACTTCAATACCTATCAACTCATGAGTAAACAAGGCTGCAGGTCTTCATGTTCATTCAACAATAGCTCCAAGTCAGAATCAATCCAACAGTTATTTCTTTCACGGCACACCTCTACAGCCCAAGGGCCAGACAAAATATGTGTTGACTGTCAACGACCATCCAAAAGTGAACTTAAGCATTGCCAATAGCAAAATCAAACAAAGGACCAGCTTCCCCTCATTGTCAACTTTATTGTCATATGGTTTCATTGCTTGTAATGGTGATCCTGACCTCATACTACATACAAACACATCTCTTACTTGGTTTGAAGAATGTTTTTTTCAATTCAAATATAAATGGGGGAAGACAATCACACAAATGGAAGATGCTACCAAATTATACGGACCATGTGTATCCAGCTTAGATAAAATAAGTGAGAACAAATATACGTTGGAGCTTGCAGGAAGAAGTACATGGTCAATGCATGCATCATACAAAGAGGATAAGGCTTTGCAAAAGAAAAAAATGGGACAAAAAGTACAAGGGGTTACAACCAGTGATGAAAGAGTTACTTACAGTTCTTATCATGTGGAGAACTGTTTCAAAGGTGGAATTTTTGTGCAACTCTGTGGTTGGATTGGGACATATCACTTGTGGACAGGAGCAATAAGCAATTCTGGCTACAGCAGATGGGCAGTCTATTTAGATGGCCAGAAATGATTCCAAGAAAATGACAAAGTGAATGGGAAGCTCATACCTTTTCTTAACATTATTTATGACAAGGAAAAACAAAAAAAAATGGCTGCATACCAAAGTGGAGGGCAGCAAGGGCTGCGACCGGACTATGCTGATAGCGACAGACAATTCAATAGAAACAAGACAATTACATCTGCTTCTGTGGCATCTGATAGGGGAGGTAATGAACGTGCAGTAAATGCTTTGAAGAGAACGGGATTTATTAGCTGAGGTTTCCTTCCAAATATGTGCTAAAAAAATCAATACTGCTTGGCTCGCCTGGTCCTTTGAATCAAACTTTATGTATCAACCCGTATTTTGACAGCCTTGGATTTGTTTTTGTGCATTGCTGTTTATTTGTTGATGACATTAAATAAAACCAATATGTGTTAGATGAAAGGTTTTTAAATGACATTGCAAATAGATGAAACTTGATTTGTTGCAGTACTTGAACTAGCACAGACCAAGTTGGGACTGCATAGCAATTGAAAAACCACAAAACACAGCATAAAAAAAACTTAAACATAAGAATTGTTTGAGTCTCCTTACTTTTTTGGGTAAGATGGTACTTCCATCATCAGTTGGATGTCCTTGGCTTGCCGTGGGAGATGACAGCTTGCCATGGCAAGCCACTGATGGTGCTGTTCGGGGTGGCATGGCTTCTGGTGTTGGTGGGGGGTGGTTGGCATTGGCGATGTTGGCCGTGTGTGTGGCTAGATGATGCATGATGTTGTATTATACTTTGCTACCTATTACTATACACCTCTACTACTTACTTAGGAGGCTCTATTGTACCCCCTATCTTTTCATAAGTACGCATAGTGCATTAAAAAAAGTTGGTCCCCACAGCAGCAATTCTAAACACTCCATTTTGATGGGTATCAAGTTGGTTAACAAACCCCAGACACAAGCGCCTGAATTTTACCAAAAAAATTGATCCTGGATGAGTCTGAATCAAATATCATGGCTAAGGCACAAGTGCTTTTCATGAGTACTGAACCAGAAAGGTTAGTCTAAAAATCACTTGCAGTCACATGTGCTTACATTTAGAGTCCACTTCATTAAAAAAGGTAAAAGGTAAAGGCATTCCAAAGCTATTTATTATGTTTTCTCATTCATGTAGATACATTGACATCCACCCAATAAGAGTCAGGATAGCTTTTAAATGTACTGTCTAGTATTACAATGTCACAAATCCCACATAGTGATCATAGAAAATCTTGACTCTATTCTCACCTGAGAACTTATGTCCTTGATTAAATTCAAATGTTTGACATCAAGACTTTAGTGCTCATGGCCTGTGTCTGTATCTCCCACACAACAATACATTAAGGTCTTCCAAGTTACATGAAAACTTTATTCCACATCATTAAACTATTATTTATCTTCTGCACTCCTTCCCACATCTGCAACACCACCTCATTAATGATTGCCCTCTTCATGACATTGAATTCTACATTGCATTGCATGCCATAGAACATCAGCAAAAAAGAGTCTTAACTCTCTCCATATCCACATAATGAAGTGCTCTAACCCAAATCATCAGCCCTGGTTTGCTCCTCTTTTCCATGTATTACTTGTATAGACTGTCCTCATCAGCATATCTACCAAGGATGTGTCACCTACTTGTCCATTTTGCTTCATAATTTAAGCAAAGCAAAGTACTAATACTCTAATACTATGATTCATTTACATTTTATTAAAAAGTGTTTGTTACTATTCAATATTTACAAGTTAGTTCTGATCGATTGAATTCTTGAATGATTAGAACTTGCAAAACAGAACTACCAAAAGCAAACAGTTGAACAGCTCAAGAATCGGCGCCTGATGGGAAAGAAAGAATGGTACTCCGTTATCAACTTTCCTGGTGGACGGCACAATGCTCACGTGGTCAAAGGATAATACAGTGAGGGAGGGGCAATGCAACTCATGACAGGAATCTCCCAGTCTCTCTATTTTGGCTTTGAAATGAAACCCGATGCACTGACTAACTTTGCATCTTGGTATGAAGGAATGGACACCAATGAAAAGATCCTCCTCATGAACATCAAAACACCCCTTGAGGAAACCAACTTAACTAATCCCTGCCCTTGGTAGAAACAGCATTTTAATCATTCAAAAGGTGACCCAACCAAAGAATTCGCGTGCACTCGTGATGACACTCCGGCTATCACCAAGCTTTGCAAAAGGGCTTCTAAGGCACTCCAACGCCAACAGGCAAAAGCAACTAATGCTCCATCACCAGCCAAAAACTATTGGGACCAACGAAAGTCAGTGGAGAAGGAAGAACTTCCAACTCAAGCCCAGAGCAAGTCAGGGGAGAACAAAGGACGTCCAACATCATCAAAACCGGTTGAGGAGATCATGATTGAGGGCAAGGAGCCAAGTGATGACAGGACAATAGTACCAAGCTCTCAGGAGGACCCTGTAGTGGCAGAGACACCGGAACATTCTCCTGCCAAGAAGCAAAAGCCTTGTGACACACCCCCTGAACCCCCACGTCGTCTCCCCAAATGCACCATCTGCTTTCCCACCCGGTTCACCACCATCGTCGCTCAAATCTTGGAACTTTTTTCCATCCATTCAATGATCGATGACAGGGACATTCTACAAGTTTACTTCCAATCTGGACCCTCCTCTCTCAAAATGGCCTTCATCGAATTTACGTCACCAGAGATAGCAGGCGATGCCGTGGACTTTCTGGACAATAATGTGTCAGACATTGTCAAGGGCACCGTGTCTACATGCTGTAACAACCCATTCCCTCCAACAGTCCAAGACTGACTCATTCCCCTTACTGACATGGACACCCACCAACTGAGCTGCTTTGTCCGCGACTGCTACCATGAAAGAGATGACTGCAATACGTTCGAAAATGCAGAGGCTTGGGAACATCACATGCGGTACATCCACCCCAAACTCTTCCAGCTTTTGTCCGTGGAGGAGCTTCATGCATGATCAGTGTTTGTCTGCGATGCCCCGGAGTGCCCTGAATTCTTTTCATCCAAACAAGACTACACTGACCACACCAATGACTGCTCTCTCTTCGAAGACTTTCAAATGGCTAAGATGAAAATTGACAGCAGCCCCACATCCAACCCACAGCCTTCCAATCCGTCGGGCCTGCCCCCCAGAAATGCCCCATGACCTCAACATTCTCATCAAACAGGGAAAATCCAAAGCGGAGTTGGAACAACAAATTGAAAATTGGGTTGGAATGATAGACAACGGAAGTTCTATGGACCTATAGGTGCCCAGTCTCTGATTGCAATCAGGGACACACGGGCACACTGGGGGGATTTAGTACTAGGACATCAGCAAAGAATCACCTTCTTTCTGACCATGGGGATCATATTCATTTATCATCAGACTTATGTTGCAAAGAATTAGGTTTTTATGTCTGCAACAAATGCATCAACTGTAAGGATCAAATCAACCAATCTAAAACTTCATTTAACAACCACATCAAGAAAAAGCACCCTTCATCTTGTAGAAAACTAGTAAATTCTGAGCTTTCCATTCATTGGCTTACTTTGAACTTAGTTCCATCAACCGTTGAGCAGTGGCAAGCATCCCTTCTCTTCATCTCATCCAACTACAACCCTACACCACCCAACTTCAGATCAGGCCTTCGTTCTAGCCTCAGCAAAAGGAACAAATTAGCATTCCTCCGCCTCTTTGGCAACATCATCTCAGCAATTGTAGAGGCCTCTTCTAAACTCCCTTCACACCTTTGTGGCTTTGAGGAGTGGGAATCATCGGCAGCTCCCTTTTGATGGCTTATATCTAACATTGAAAGACTCATTCTGGCACCCAAATCACCTCTCCGTGAGGAAAGCATCAACTCATGCATTTGACGGTGACTTGATTGGTTTCATCAAGGACGCATCGAGGACCTTTGGAACGAAACACAAGGAATTGAATCTTGGATGACGTCCAATCCTCGCCCAACCTCCAACCGCGACACCAACAGGGCAGCCCAAGACGTGGCGAACAACGACAACTGGAAATTGGCAAGTGATTGAGTAATGAACGCATTATCAGTGGCAAAAATAAATGATGGGAACATCGACAAAGTACATGACCTTTACAATGATAAACTGGACCTACAGAGAGAGGTCAATTACACCCCATTGGATCACCTCTCTCCAAACCTTCCTGGAGACATCTGCAAAACTATCCGGTCAGCAAAATGGGGAAAAGCAAACGGATTCACCATCGACTCCACCAACATCTTCAATGATGTGGTTTGCCTCCAAATCAAAGAAATCAACCATGCAATTCAAGACCTTTTTGACCTGGTGTTCCAGGCCAAAGTTCCAGACAAAGTCAAGGCGTTACCTCTTTTGCCTTCACAAGGATCTCTCTGACCTCTCAAAACTGCGCCCCATCAGAACCCCTTCAGCAATCCGATGCCTCCTCTGTAGTCATGTCTGCAAAGTGTACAAAATGGCCTTTGCCTGCTACCTCCTCCCATTCAATTTTGCAATTGGTGTTAATGGTGGCATGGACTTCATCATTAAGTCTACTCAACTTGCAGTGGAGAAATTCATTAGTGGTCCTCAATCACGCGGTGAGACTCCTTCACGAATCGCAATCTTCCTGGATCTCAAGAACATGTTCAACAGCATTTCAAGAGTCAAACTCCTCGACATCATTGCAGAATCCTTCCCATCCCTATACAACCTTGCAAATCTACTATATGGCAAACCTGGCACATTTCATTTCTGATGGGAAGATGGTTCATGGCTGGAGCATCTGATGGAAGAGGGGTTTAACCAAGGATGTCCACTGTCTCCAGTATTCGCAGCACTAGTATTTTTTCACGTTCTCTACCCAGTCCACAAGAAACTACAGGCACGACCCAAAGAGCAATTAATAAATGGAGACCCCGGGGATGATGGCTATGGTGGTGTCACTAACCTCATGACCTATTTGGATGATGAAGTTGAAGTTACCGTGGTTCCTTATGTGGATGCAAAATTTGCAATGGAGGAGTTTGTCAAGCATGCCAAACCATTGGGAGCAGAACTGAATATGTATAAGATGTGAATCCTTACCTCTTGCAATGGCCAAAGCATCTTCAAGTGTGTAGGACTTGGAAAGGAATGGGCAGCAGAACTACGGTAAATACTCAACAAATATTCCTTGAAAAAGAATAAAGACGGATCTAGCTCACCAGTGGAACTCACTTTGGGTGTCTGACTGCTAGGAGCACCAGTAGGTTCTGTGGACTTTGCAAACAATTTCTTCAAAGACTACGTCACAACAGTCTCCACCAACATGGCCAAACTCACAGCAGGCATCTTGGATCTCCAAACGCGCCTCAGGATTTTCAAGCAATGCACAATACAAAAGCCACCCCATCTCCTCAGTGAGGAAGTCCTTGCGAACGCACCACTTGATTATGATGGAAACTTCTGGGACATGTGGGATGGCCCACTAACATCATCCACCAACTTCCTTGTCTCATCCTTTTTCGAAGAGCTTATTGGAACAGTCGACTTCCCAGACCATGCCCTCACACACGCCCTGATACCAGTGCAAGGAGGTGGGCTTGGAATCCTTCACGCAGGAAATAGAGCAATTCCCGACTTCGTCCTTTCCTTCACAAAGGCACGACAATCCGCAGTCCAAGGCTTCCGCTTCAAAGGCCCTCTGGCCCCAATCAGAGTCCACCCAAGCATCACCGACCTCTTCCTCCCGTCCACTAACAAATCACCAATCATCCTCCAAAAGTATTATGGGTTGGCACCACATATTGCCGAGCTTGTTTCACCAGAAGATTGTGAAGACAAACTTGAATACTTACTATCCTATGTCTCTCCTTCTAGTGCTCGTTCATGCCTCAAGAAGGTCTCCGTCGACCACCTCACCACCCTCCTCTTCCAACTCATACCACCGGAACATGTCCAACACGTACCAAGCATGCTCTCCAAGCACATGTCCTACCCTCTCATCTCAATGTCCCGCATCCCAGCCCACCACCAGCTCCCCAACAACATCTTATTGTATGCATTAAAACGCAAACTCCGACTGGATATCTATGCTGATGAAAACCTCCCACCGTGTTGGTGCAGTCGTCACTACGACTCCAAAAGTGACCACACATTTCATTGTGTTTGCAACAATAAAAAGGCTCCCCATGATTGCACACGTGACAGGATCCTGGCCCCACTTNCCACTTCACACCATTGCCACAGCAGCAGATATTATTCAACCTTCGAGTGCTATGGTTGCCGAGCGCAAAAATGTTATTCCTGAACTCCCAGCCGCCTGACCAATGGACATCTCCTTCCGTCCCGATCCCTCTCTCGCCCACCCGGAAGTCGCCCCACTTCCATTCAACCTCATTGGGTTTGACATCACATACTCTCCACCTGTACCTCCACTTCCAACACCTGCAAATGACCCCACCCTGGTTTCAGCCCATGCTGATTGTCCTTTGCTGTCTGTTGAAAGAGGTAAGTACATGCGCCAGGGTAAGGCGGACAAACTAACTCATCTCTCACTCACTGGCGACGAGATGATGGGCAGCCTCTTGGAACATGACAACGTACTCATCCCTATAGCAATCGACCCGCTCGGTCGCATAGGCCCCATGTTCGAACAATTTCTCTTCCGCGAATCGGAAGCACATCGCCTCTCCTTCCCGCCTTCCTGGCCAAATGCACAGAAAATGTACGAACGAGCTTCGTCCCATCCAAGCCCAAATGGCATCGTTAGACGGGCAACAAAGTTTTGGAGAGAATCTGCTCCAACCTCACCATTTGGCAACTCCTATCTCGCACCCACACCATCATCATATATCCTCCAACAAATTGGACTTGCAATCACAATTGCCACGGCTCGCCACATTCAAAACTCCAAAATCGGAGTCCGCCCTTCATTCAAGGCAGCTTCCATTCCAGTACCAACCAAAGGCTTTCTTTCAGTCTCCTCACAGGAAACCACACCCCTCCACCTTGCATCACCCACACAACCACAACCATCCGAACCGATTCGCACCCACTCACACTACAACCCTCCTAGACTGAGCCCAGACATTTCCCATTCCGCACATTACTCGTACTCGCACGTTGCTCACCACTCACTTGACTTTAGTCTTGAGTAGTCAACTAAAGTAAAACAAAGCATTATCATATTCTGCTTCCAGTAACTAATAACCTCCGCTTCGCTTCGGCTAGCGCCATCGGCGAATATTCATTCAATTTTCATCTTTGTCCAGTAACTATTGTTCAACTCATTGGAATACTTGATAGAGCTTTTCTATAAGCAATGGATGTGGGGCAGGACTAATATTTTAAAAGAAGGGCAGTAGGTATACATGGATTGCTTTGCCAGGAACCAAGAACCACTACTATCTAAAAGTTTGATTCTGTCTAGAGACAAGACGCAGCGCATACCGACGTAATCCATTTTTCTCTACAGTTAGAACAAACGATTATATCTTCGATACAATACGAACGTCTGAAACATGAGTGGCATTCATACATCCACGTCACAACCCCATTCTGATGACAGCAAAATCTTTTAGTAGATGCAAGTTGCCGCCCCAATGTAAATTTGGGACAATTGCATAGCTAAACTGAATGCTGACACATAAATTAAAAAGTTTTAATTCACATCATTTATCTGAAGTCGTTTGTATGGTACCAAAAATAATGAAAACATGGCAAAGCAATAAGAAGAAACTTCAATGATCACAGAATATGCCCGGGTTCTGACCATTAATTGCCACCTGTAATTTAACCACTAACTTTGTTTTCCAAAAACACAATTAACACCATAAAGAAAAATTTCACACAATCGTTGATTCCTAGTTATTCCATTCATTTCCAAAATGATTGGAATTTTCATACGAGTTGCATCCCACTTTCTACTGACGAATCTTCATCCTTCAATTGAAATGTTGTAGTCACCGTATTGCTTGCTGGTCCATTGCTTTGTTCCGTCCGAGTGCTGCCTGCTGGAAGCTCTCTTGGGAATGCGCCAAGACTAACGCTCGTTTGGTCTTCACCTCCTTCCGCCTCAAGAAGACCACTGCCAAAATCTTCATCCTGTGACGGAGGTAAAGAAGAATCTACTGATGAGTTGTCACTATCTTCCAAATTCAACGTGGGAGGAGAAGACTGGAGCATCTCATTCTCATTCTCGTTCTCATTTTCTTGCGGCGTAGGAGACATTGGTTCTACACCATCAAAGGAATCGCCATGATTTATCATCATTGTATCCGGGTCTGGAATTGTTCCTACATAGATAGAATCGCTTCCGACACCAAGATGAATCCCGAGCACTCCATCCTTAAGATCATTTTCATTTGGTGCGGATAGAATGGAGTCATCATCGTCACCTTCCATTCTCGTAGGTTGAGGCGAAGTAGGAGTCGAAATCGGGCCAGAATCAAAAGACCTTACACTGTTCCCCATGGTGCGTGGTGACGGGAATGCTCCTTCAAGAGCTCGATTGTTTTCTTCTTGGTAGAGTGTTATTGATGATGTTGCTGAAGTAGGGAATGCACCCGACACGTTTCTTCTTGCAACTCCTGATCCTTGGCTGAAATCTGGATACGCACCCTCATGGTTATGTTCTCTATGTCTTCTACGATGGCGGACAAACACGGCGCCAACCAGTGCCGCAATCACGGCGGCGGCTGCCACTGCAATACTAATGTACGCAGGAGAAGATAAACCTCCTCCACTTCTCGCTTCAATTGCCACTGTATTACTTCCTGGTCTTACAAGGACTTCAGGCTTGATGTGGCCAACAGTTATGTTGCGAGGGCCCACATATGAAACATGGAGCAGGCGATCATCGCCACTTGACTCATTTGAAGAAAGATAAGATGACTGATTTTCCTTTATGTATGATTGGATGGAGTCAAGCAAGACTGCTTCCTGCTCCGCATTGTCACTTTCGCCGGTGAGATGCCGTGTCTGAGCCGTAGAGACCCATGCAGTCATGTAGCCATGGATGGGGGTGCATTTGGAAGGTTCTGATATCATTTCTGATGAGCTACAAGAAACTAGTTACAAAAGTGGAAAAATGAGTGGTCAGTTGAAATGATCAAGCATGCATCAACATTTTAGTGCAAAAGAGCATAGCAAAAACTTACTCAGTGATCTGTCCACCACATCGACGGGTTCAGTGCTGATCCCAATCACTCGCCCAGAGCTACCTAACAGTGATCGCTTTTTCACAGCATCAACATTTCTGCTTCGCAACAGCGATCTCCTTTCTCCTAGTTTTCTATTCCCATCATATCTCAAACCGGCTGCAATTAAGACCTCTTTATCACTGCCACTGCCGTTTGCATCTTCGGAGACACAATCCTCCATGCCCAGTGCACTCGCCACACCATTCCCCAATTGATTCTCGAATTTTTGCAGTACAGTAGAAATGTCGTATAGATTCGCATTGGGCGGAGTGTATATTTCGTAATTGTACACCAAGTTGAGAACAGTAGTAGTCGACGATTCTTCGCCTCGATTTGAGCCAGAGGACCCAACATTGAAATCATCGCTGGAAGAAACACTACAAGAATAAAAGGTTGGGTATTCGTCAATTGTGTTAATGCCAATATCAGGATCTTGTGACGAGATTGTCGAGAATGAAGAGGTAGCAGTAGCAGTAGCAGCCACAGTTGAAGTTCCAGAAGTGGTGGTAGTGTCCACAGGGCTGTTTGCTGCACTGGTATGAGAACTTTCAGATGCAGGAGTACTGCTGGCAGTGACATCATCCTTCGCCATTGTTTCCGATGCATCGTCCACGAAATTGTTATCAGAGTTAGTGGAAGAGTTTTCAGGAGTTATGCCGGTAGTAGCATCATCCTTTGCAATGATTTCGGGTGTATCATTCTCGCTTGAGGCCTCATCAGATGTCTCGCTCTCCAAATTTTTGCTGCCAGTGGAACCTGTCTCAGTGGATGCAGGCTCATTGGAGGAAGATATGGGAGATGATTCATTGCTCGATTCTGATCCAGCTATTTCATTCGTTTGCTCCACTGCACCGGTGGAAACACTGGCGTCTGTTCCGATAACTTCAGTAGAGGCTTCATTGGCTTCAGCACTTAATTCAGGGCTCTCACCTGCTGTTCCAATCGAGCTTGAAGACACAGTTGTAGTAGTTTCAGTAATTGTTTCACTGGTGTGGACACTTCCTGCGTTGCTGTCGACTCCTTCAGTAACTCCTTCAGCATTTCCATCCGCACCGCCAATTTCTTCGTTATCGCTTCCTTCGCTACCTGATCCAGAATCATCCGCTGTCTCAGCAGCAGAATCATTAGGGGGAGGAACAGTAGGGTTTTCAATCCCATCTAAAATTGATTCAATGTTATTACAAGGAATTGTCACTGCTTCCCAGTTGGGGTTGTCATTGGAACAAGGCCCTTTAATTGTTAAGTCAAACGTATGGCTGTTCAACATGACAGTACTTGATGTTTCAGGTGCCTCGGTTGTAAGTGTAAGGCCCTCTGCTGGTGCAACATCGTTGCTTTCGGGTACAGCACTCGTAGCAGTGGTTGTTGTTCCCTCACTGGTTGAAGCAGACTCTGTAGATAGTGCCTTGAGCTGTACTGTGGATTCTGTTGTTGTTGACGATTCCATATCTTCAACAACGGACGTGACAGGAGGACTTTCGGTAGAAGTTGAGCTTTGAGAAACGGTTACAGGTTCCCCAGCTGTCGTTTGTTCAACTTGCAGAGACGTGATTACTGGCAGAGAAGTAGCCGATGCTGATGTTCCCAATGCAGTGGTCTCCTTAGATTCCGAAGCTGGCGTAAGTTCCCCATTGCTGGATACCAAGTCGGTTTCACCGTCGGCACCAGCGACAGTTGATTCTGACATATTATGTTGAGTTGTGGAATTGGTGATAGAGACAATATTTGCTTCGCCAGAAGCGACAAGCAGTTCATTAGCTGAAGCAGGTTCCAATGAAACATCAACATCGGAAGGATTGATTGCAGATGTCGTAGTAGCAATGTTAGGAATGAAGGTTGGTTCAATCCTGGTGGATGCGTCGCCTGTTAGTTCACTCATGGTTCAACTTCTTTTGACTCTCGTCTAAGTGTTGGATTATCCTTCTCGGGCGATGATTTTGTTTTTACTGTTTCTATCATGTGACACGAACGAGAGTCAATCGGAATTATGAAAATTCATCAAGGTAGCGCTGAAATAAGAAATAAGTAGGGTGACCGTGTTATCTAAAGTGTGAATTTTGATAGGAGTTTGTAATAATAATAATATGTCTCTAGAGAGTTTACAAAGTCATGGTGTATTCTGTATTCTACTATTGTACTTATGCATCTGGTACAATAGGTACTAGTAGAGAAAGTATTGTATGGTATGGTAGTACCTACTCCAAAAAAAATATGTAGCATGCACATGTTGCAGCGATTTTTTGGTGACACTCCGTCGGTCCCGCCCTGGTGGGTAAGTAAGTAGGTAAGTAGGTACTTAGGTATGGTACATATTCCTAGTACAAACTACGACAAAAAGTAGCAACATAACAATACTACAAAAAATAATATAAGAAGTGGGAATTAGTTAGTTATAATAACGAGAGTACCTATTGTATGGTATTACCATACTCTATTCTATGTAAGTGACGACTATCTAAACCTGCTGTCCGTTTGCTACAGGTGCAGTAGTTGCTTCCTCAATTATTAACCTTTTTGCTTCATTTTTTTAAATTTTACTGATAAAAATTAAACGAATTAATACAGCAATTTCAAGATGAATTGGGTGAATATTCATTGAGTTATTTTCTACCCTATTTAATCAGTTTAACTGATTAAAAAAGGAAATAAAAGACAAGTCTTATTTAGAAAAATTGAATGCCTGTAAAAAAAGACCATCTCATTTTCGTTGGAATGAAATGCAAAATAAAATATGGGAAATCTAACTGTAGGACGGTATTTTTACCGTCTCAATTTCTATTTATCATAAAAGATACAAAAGTATATCCATGATGAGATTTTTTTTGTTGAAATTTGAATTTCATCCACTGAGGGGATGAAATTCGCTGATTGCAT
>JALLOT010000920.1:0-17050 GCA_036939595.1 Thalassiosira livingstoniorum
TCTGTGCTTGACGCTTGATAGAACCACATACAATCCTTCCCATTTCAGCCTGAGAATGCCTATAGGATGCTCAGAAATGCTCAGTATGACTTTTCTTATTGTTCTTCCGTGTTGCCATGTTTTGAAAATGTGTTAGGTGAAATAAAGAAAATATGAAATACAAAACAGTTTCAAATATGGACTATCTCACTTACGTCTTGTGAAGTGTCACACTAAACCCTGGCTTAATAGTAAAGTATTTGGTCATTGGAACTTTTGAGGGAAAATAAGCAAATTTTCCTCCCACTCTCACAATTTCATCCTTAAATTTGATATGTTTTTTATTTGTAATACCAATTGGAATCACAATGTCTCCATTGCATACAATTTATCCATGAATCCAAGCCTTGCAGAACTGTTCATTTTTTCATTTTGTCTTCATCAGTGTCATCAAAATCAGTAAATATCTCAACATTAATAAAATCAGGAGGATTTTTCAATGTAATCACCTCCCCAGATTTGGTTCTGTTTTGTAATTTGTTCAATGCATCTTGTTCTTCTTTATTTAAAAATGATGTTGAATCATATTTGACTTCAACTCCATTTGCAAGGCCAATATTGTCATTCAAATTTAAGGTCAAAAGGCACTTGCACCAGGTATAAACATTTCCCAAAAGCATGGGACTTCTTTACTTTACTCAAATGTAGTGAGTTTTGAGGCATACCTTTTCATTCTTCTTCTTGGATCCTCTTTGGCCATTTTATAACATTCGTTTTATAATATTTTTACCATTTTTTATTAAGATGAATTAAACTCATGATGGTCATAGTTTTCAGTAACAAGTATGGTTGCGCATTGAATAGAAGGGTCATTTTTGATATCACTGCTTCTTAAAGTCTTGTAAAGATGGAGGTCTTCTGGAGTGATGGTTCTACCAGAACTTGTTTTATTTAGCAATGTTGTGTGATCTATATCAATGGATTGATGTTGATGAGTGATTCTGACAAGTTAAAAAGAGTTGAATAATTCAATGTCCTGGATACTAATTCTTGTAATTTTATTCATTTCTCCATGTTAATGTACAAAATTACTTTTGTACCTTTTCTCTTAAATTTTCATTGCTGCTTTTAGAATTGACCAAAATCACCTCTAATGACAACAGCTTTTCCTCCAAATGGTTTACTACACTGGCATGCTTCCTGTAATCTTAAATTCAGGTATGCAATCATGTATGTTTTGACAGGGGACACTTCATCAACAACTATGGCACTGATTTTGTTGAGATCATATTTACTAAGAAATTTTTGTAGCTTTTTTGGATTCCAATCTACAATTATACTATTGGGTGATTCTATTGGGATATTCATTCCAGACATCAAAGTAGAACCTCCAATATTCACTGCAGCAATGCCCAAATATGCAGTATTAAGAAGGACACCAATATTCATCAAAAGAGACATCCCATCAAATGAACCTACAATTTTAATTTTTTCCACTTCCAGGACCTCCTGAAATGAACAGCAATGGTGTATAATACTCAACTGAGCTGAGGGTTCCATTGCTCAAAGCCTTAAAATGTTTCCTCAAAATATTTACTGCAAGCATCTTGTCATCTGACAACCTCTGATCCTTCAGAAAAATATCAACTTTCTCATCAGCAACCAGCATCAAATCCTTGTCATGAATGGAATTTGATTTATTGCTGAAGTGTAATTGATCAATTTTAGTGCAATTTAGGAAGGGCTCACACCCACCATCCATAGGGATCCACTAAATGTACTTTAAAAATTCTGTTTTATTATCATTATTGATTCTCATTATCATGTGCATGTAAAGTGAAGTACTCAAGGAGTTGAAAAGTGGCCCAAAACTGCAAAGAATGGCACAGGTCATTCCAAGGGATAATGTCCAGTGTAATCCATGGCACTGGAAGTGCCAATTAGAACTGCCGGCACCATCTGGTGCCATCTGGTACCATCACAATAAATTCTGTTCCATTTTTCTATGGCATGGATTTTTGTGTTATTGGACAATTAAAAATTATTTGAAGAATAATGAATGTAATAACTTCGTTTTTAATTATTCAAATTGTTCGAGGTATGAAAATATGAAAGATTTTTGAAAAGGAAAAATTGCCTAAAACTAAAACTAGAAAATTGCCAAAATTTATTAATGACCAAATGGTTCCAAAGATTTTGTACAAATAAAAAATAATGCTGCAAAAAATAGTAGTATTCCTACTTACCAGTGATTTGGTCAATAGATATTAGATATTGATTTCCCATTTAGAACTGGTTAATCATTATTGATAATTCCTAATCTGCCTACTTACGTATGTGAAAAAAGTAAGTGCCTTTTCCAGTTTTTGTCTGGTGCATTAACTAGACCTTTGTGTTTGGTTATTGTATTCACATTTATAATTGCTTTTGATCAATTTTTACAAATAAGATATCAATACTGAGTCCAATGTGTAATTTTTGTGAGAAAAGGTACAAAATCCACAATAGTTTTAACATGCATAGAAATCATACCACAAAGAGTTTTTTAAATCAAGGCATGAAAATAGAGAATATGTGATGAATTTTGAAAGGCAAAGGCAATTTGGATGTGACTGTCAGAACAATTGTGGTACTCTAAGATTTGAGATCTATTCTCAGCAGAAGGAATATAGATACATGGAAGTAATGAGTTTCTTTGTATATTATCTATTTGGTGGGTCCTATCTACTATACTGTTGCATTTTCCCAACCAGACAACCATCCACTCAACTACATGCAAATCTCTGCCTGACATTAAAAAAATATTTTTGATCAATTCAATTGACCCAAAACTGTTAACAAGAATCAATCTAGTGCCATCAAAAATGAGTCTCATGAATCCCCATTTAAATTTAAACACAATCTTTGTGAATGTATGTAGAACATTACTTTCAAAGGGGACTTTGTCAGACCCAGCATTGAGGCTGCTCTATGCATTCCATATGACAAGTTAGCATAGCATGGCTGCGGTATAGCCAGCATGGTGCATTTTAATTCTAAGTAACAGGTAAGTACACACAATTGTTGCTAACAAAACCAAGCAATAAGCACAATGTGGTGGGCATGAATAGTTAGTGCAGTTCTTGTTGTTTCTGTTAGTGCTTTGAAACCCAACAAACCCAAATAATACCACCAAAACAAACCAGAATCTGGGTTCATAATTTTGTATCCAACAAATAACCACTGTCACAAGGATGATGAATTCCACTGATGGCTCATTCATTGTCTCCATCACCATCATCTTTGCTGACAAAATCCCAAGTTCTTGGCTCTGGCATCATCAAATTTGGCCTTTTGGCCAACATTGTTGTATTCCACCAACATCTTTATTGGAATCATCTTTTCGAAACCTGAATCAAAACACAACTTGTGCCACTGACATTAATTGAATTATTTTCCTCATCACCAATATTTCTTGTCATATTTCATCACATTGAAAAATTTAAAGAACAGAGGCAATTATATATTGATCACAACAGAAAACTAGACATGCAAACCCCAAAATTTGACATTACACTACCTCTCTCACATTTTTTTAATTTTCAAATTCATATCACTGAGGTCAGGGAATGGAAAAATGAATGGTTTTGGCGCCACAATCCATCCACAAAACTGAAACATGTGCTCCAGGACAGACAGCATCAAGATCTAAAGTGAGGACTGACAATTGCAGTAAGTAAAAAGAGATGGCTCTCATTAAACCCTGGAGTGTGGACACAAGACTGTCAAAAAGGAAGAGCAGCAAGAAAAAGCCAACTATTCTTCCTGTGATAAAAGGTGGCACAGACTAATACTTGTTTCATGGGAAGAGTTTGTGCCAAGAATAGGAACTATGATATGGTGGGATTTTGTGGATGTTGGTGTTCATAGCTTCAACAACACCATCTCAAGACCTACTACAGTGGAACCTCTTTCAGTTAACAGAGAGTGGATCTGGATAAAGATTTGTGTGATAAATGGCAATAATAAGAAAAAGAGCTGTATCATAGCCTAAAAAGGAACTCCCAGCTCTAATTTCTTTGTTGTTTCCTTTCTTTCATCACCATTAAGATTAATTTTTACAACTTAGCAGTTTAAAAAAATGAGTTGGTGTTAATATGTTGCAAAATATTTTCTTATGCATCAAACTACTGTGAGATATAATCATGGTGTTGCCTTAATTTTCAACTAAATTCTATTACTAAAGGATAATACTTAGTAGTATGTGTCCTTTCTGAGCTGTCAATGGTAGTGCAGAATGTTTCAATCTGTTTCCATTGGTTTCAATTGAAAAGAAACTTGATGAAAGTTGACACAATTTATTGAAAGTTGTCCAACAAAATACATTACAAGACAGCCAACTCAACAGCAGCACCACCATCATTTGCAATCACATTCAATATCTTCCCTAACTATATTGTTGCCATTTTAGTTTCAGTATTGAATTGTATTTTGCAAAGTTGTCTGTCATGGTCCTCAAATTAGTGATCAGATATGTTCTGTCTTATAGGATGGGTTCAAACATCCACAGTAGGACTTACTAAAAAATATGAAAAAATGATACTAGAATCATTTTACATATGAATAACTATTTCTATGTATATTTAAAGTTTTAATCAAAACACCCACTATTAAGGGAAAAAAGTCATAGTGGATGGGTGGCATGGAGGTGGAGGGGGTACAGGTGGGTACACATGATCTACAATGTAAACTTTCTAATAATAAATCTTCTACCCTGAATATGATGATTTTTCTCTTCAGTTCATTTCTTGATTGAAAGAAGTATTTCTGAGTATTTTATTCTTTTCTCCAATTCTCATCACAATAATGGTTCCCATTCACTCTCTATCAAATTAGATATAGCTGTATGTTTTTTTTTAATATTTATTTTCTCCATTTATTGATTTGATACACGTTACCATCATTTAAAAATCTTGCTGTTGTGATAGTACACCATTAACAGTAATTATCTAAAATGAGGCTACACTCCAAACAGTAGATACACTTTTCTTCCAATACCAGAGCTACAAATACATTAAATATTATGCTACACACCACATTAACAACACACAACATTTTAGTTATATTCTCAATGATATCACATTATGAGTTCTGTTGGACTATAAATGGAGAGTTGTCAAAAGTAATCTACAAAACACACAACTAGGGTTGGTATACATCTCAAACATTGGAATATGTAAATACCAAGAATGTATACTTTCAGAGCATATTGATCCTAAACATCACCGGAATCAATTCAAGCCACAAATCTTTGAAATGAGGTTTGATTTTTCTTGATTTTCTTTTTTTCAAACAACAAATTATGATTTTTCAAGTCAAACATCATGCAACAAATGATATAACTGATTTTTCAAAATGCTCAATACAAAAAATACATAAATATAACACAAGCGATGATAATAAAAACTCATTTTGAGTCTATCCTCCTACTACCATTAAACAAATCTAATTTAAAAATTATAATCTATAATTTCTAAGCTAGCTTCAAATACTGCTTATGCAAAATTACTTTCTAGCAAACAAGTCAAAAACACTTGGTAACACTTTGAAGCAATCATGGATTTTTTGTTAATAAAAAAATAGGAAGTAAACAATGTGAGTTCAATAATATGCAGTCTCAATACAATACAAGCAACTAATTCATGAATGAGACACAATAAAAAGTTGTCATTCTTGTAGTAGCTATGTGATTTTTGTGATAAATCATGTGAATTGGAGGTTGGTTAGTATTGTTATTATGGACATAATTGATATCAAAAGATGTTGAGATTTTTATGTTTTCTTTATTCTACATAAAAAGCACATTGTTTAGAATATTTATTACTGAAAATTTATAGTACAATAGTTTCTGGATATTCAGCACTTTGTGAATTTCCTGCTGTTGTTATGCATGATGAAAATTTGCCTTATCATACATACCGTAGATGAATCAATTTTGACATTTTTTAATGGCATTGAATCAGTTTCAAAGTACACAATAAACTGATGAATAGACATACTTGGATAAACAGCACACATCCATCCTTTTCAACCACTTATAATTTTCTTCCAACAAACAACAATTCAAAAACAACAAGAAATACTCCATTTCTTTTCAGTGTTTGAATATCTGACTTATATCACATGTGTAATTTTCAAATGTTTATGGTCATCAATTCTCATTTTGTTCATGAACTGATTTGAAAAATTAAGAATACTAACATTATAAGTACTTAAATAACGAGCAAAGATTATGGGGAGAAATATTCAGAGACCTGACAGACACAACAATATGATACAGAAACTATTGAAGTGGTAACATCTGTCTCTAGAAATGCGTGGTGTATCATAGAGTATCTCTTCTAATTACATTAAATTCAGTACCATAAGTACAATACAATGCCTACCTTCTGATTAAAGTTGGTTTTTTTAATGATTGGTAGAGCAAGGGTGACCCAATGAATATTCAGTCTATCTACCTTATTCCAAGGTACTTTCCCCTAAAAACTAAAAATTCATACATACAAATTACTTCTTTCAAGTATGGTATTTAAGTTTTATTAAAAATGACTGAACCTGGAAGATATGTAATTATAATACAATACCATAAGACAAGTGAATGGTGGTGCAATGTACATCCACTTGATTCCCTTGAGTGGGAAGATTGCATTACCTTCTGTACAATAGTAGGATGTATATTAGATCTTATATATTATATGCTGAAATAATAATGAAGATATTTCAATTTTTTATTCATATGCTTCTCATGAGTTCCCAGTGTAGAATATAAATCACCAAAACCATCAACAGCAAATAACATCATTGGTATCAATTGTTACCAATGTGCCATTTTTTCAGATACTTTTCATGGCAATAATAATATTGATAGACACTACTTAATTCACCAGATCTTATCAAACATGGTATGAACATCCACATGGTTGAAAATTGTGATATCCTTTCCAAAAGTAAAACTAACTACTTAGACAATAGGCAAGCTGGAATATCTAACAATGGTAATGCTCTTTCAGGTGTCCTGGTGCTTGATCTAACAAAAAGAGGTCCTAGGATTACATATTTGGGTGAAAGACTCAGAATCATTCTCAATTTTAGGATTGTTAATGCTTTAAACGAAAAAGCAATTAAGTTTCATCGACTTAAGTTGGTGCCTTAGTTGCCTCCTTTGTGTTATGTAAAAATGATCCTGGTTGAGTAATAGCAACATGCCACATGGCACAATCCTTGTTTCCTTTTCACTACCAATTCCATACAATCCAACATGTCTGATCTATGTGGCCTCTGTTGTTTCTAGCTCCAACATTGTCTCAGAAAGATTGTCCTGACAAAGAATATTTGACCGTTATCAGAGCTTCAGCAGGCTGTTGGACAGCAAGGCAAGCTGAGACAACAGAAATAACAGCATTGACAACATCAGCTGCTGAAGTCACTGTAATAAGTTCAGGAGGCAAAGCAAAAGCTTGAATCACATGATTTCTGTGACTGGCATCCATCTTTCTGATTTCAGATGAGGAAACCTTGTGTCTAATCAACACAGAACGCGGCACGACCATAACCAACATCAAAGAAACTTTTAATTTACATTGATTTTTTTGCAGAAATGGTAAAGAAAGAGGACCCAAAGCTATTTTCTCATGGACAATCTCAAGTCCTGATATTGTTTTTGGAGAATGAATGGGAGTTATAGCTTAACACTGATGATTCTAACATCATTTTATGGATGATGAGGAGCTAAATGACTACCACCCCAACACTGTGTTAATCCTAAGATATAGATGGATTAGCAAAGAAGGGAGAAACAGCTCAAGATGATACAAGTGCATTTTAATGAAGATCACCTACACAAATAGTTCATAGAGACAAGAGCCACAACAAAGTCAAAGATGTCAATGAGAATCATACAGAAAATGTGTTCATTGTTGTTTGGAAACGAAGAAGATGTGAACTTTGTTGGTGCATGCAGGAGCAATGTCAACTGAGAGATTTGTTTGATCAGAATGACACTTTGTGTTAGTTGTTTTTCTTTTTGTTTGGATGATAACATGATAAATTTGAAATTTATTGTAGCTTGCTGGTCTGGAGGCACTTCTCTTGATTGCTCACTTTTGCACCAAGTAGTGGGTGTCACATATTGTCATAATTCAAAAAATTATTAAGGGGAATCCACTGAAAATGATTGTGGGTCTAATATTTAACATAGTACTGATTCTGACACTATTGTTACTTTGGAAGAAGGAGCTGGAACCATTCCTTATTTATGTAGTCACTGATAAGAAAATTTCAAACAAGGACAGAGGCTGAGGAGCATGAAAAATCATGCACATGCAACTAAAACTGGTAGATGGAGCTTTTTGATGTATCTCATTTATTGATCAAAGAAAAAGTAATGACAGCACAGCAATGGTGAATCTGTTAATAATGGTAGATCTATGACAGTGACACCAAACATCTTTCCTTACTCATTGTCACTCTAAGACTCATGACCCTGGCTTTGATCATACAGAGATATATGTGAGAGAATTCTCATCATCGAGCAAAAAAGTAAATGATTTCAAAACTTGCTGCTACAAAAGTACAAGTGTGTAATAATATTAATACAATTAGTAGCTGTGTTAACTCTACAAATATTATAAAATTTATTTACACAGGCAAGCTGTTGCATGACTCAGTTAGCAGTTAGCACTACCTAGTTCCATTGTGAAGTTTTGAAGGAGGGATTTGGGGTATCTTTGTAATGATGATAATTAGATAGTTGTGTTAGTTAAAAATGATTAGATGGCATTATCACAGGCATGCCTCAGGATGTCTCTAGAACTAAAATGAAGGGAAGGACTGTCAGAGGACCCCTGACATCAGCTCTATCACACAGTATTAACCAAGGTTAAAAGAATATTGAGGATCATGGTGACAGTATGCAAATAATACTTAGAAACATACCAAATGTTTTAGCAAAAATCTTTGTTGTATGTCCATAATAGTATTGACAAAAATCTTCCCCATTAATAGTAGTTAAATTTTTTTGCTTTGTAAGTTATCCAGCAGTTACCAAACAGGTTCTTATATGTATTGAAGAGTCAAACTTTGTGGTTCTGATGTGATCACACTAGTTTTACTAGATAAGTCCCCAAATACATCTTGCATATGTTTATGTTGAAACCCTGGTGAAAGTGGTGGTGACAATTTTTACTGACATGCAACATACCAACTCTAAAAACATTGTTGTGGGTCCTGACTATGGGTCCTTGTACGTCTTGGAGTCAAAGACATGGAGTGAACCTCAATGTGGAGAATGATAAGGAGATTGATGGATGGAATAAACTTCATCAAGATCATCATTGGTGGAGAAATCTTTGTCTAAATGATTATCTTGCACTTTAAGTTTCTCCTGCTTTGCACTCTTGATTTTTAGAGCCAATGCTGTAGTGATTTCAATGTTGAATTGGTCATCTAACCAACATCTCAAGCTTCTTGTTGAGTGATCAAACTCACACAAAACATGCTATGCATTGGGTTTGATCCAAAACACGCCAGTTACTAAGTTTGATTACCAGGTCTGTCTGAGCCATGCTGCTTTGTTCACAGCTACTTTGAGTAGTTTCAGGTGGTGGTCTCTTAAACCATGAAACATGCATTCTGACATGTCCCTGTTTTATTTGTCTACATGCAGTAGTTCAGGTTACAAGGCCCACCATTGGGTTTATCATGGAGCACTTCCATCTTCCATGTGTGTTTTGTGTGTTACTTTTGTTAGTTTGGATACTCAACCAGAAGTTCAAGTTGTTGGTTGAGTGACCAATCTCAACACACAAGACCCATTTTTCCCAAAAAATAATTTGAAGTTGTTGGGACAATATTTGAGTCCCTTTTTGCCCCCCATTGTAATCACCAATGTACTGGCAAACCATATTTGTTTTTAATTGATTAAAGGCAGGTTGGATGTGTCATTTTATTAATAATATTGATTTTTTATTCTTGTTATTATCATGGAATACTTAGGAGGTTGGCTTGCATTGTTCTAAGCAAAATCCTAGGTATTAGGTCTTCAGAAAGAAACTCAAAGGATTGTAAGCCTGTTAAAAAGACAGACCTACCTTGCAAGATCTTCTGTAGTTTGTTCATGAATATGTTGCTTGAAAAGTATAAATTAGTTTGTTTTTAGGATCTTGATGATGAGATGGTGAATGGTGAGCCTGATCCTAAATTGAAAGTTTCTGTAACTCAAAGGCTATTTAATGTTTGTCCCACTGAAGTGTACTTCCATAAAGAGCATAAAAGTTACTACTGGTCCATTATGGCAACTTCTAAGTTTGATTTCAAATTTCCTCTTGAAGATCAGCATGATGAATACAATTATTGAACTTTTGATCATGCGTTTTATGACTCAATCATTTCTTTTTATGAGCAGAAAGGTAAATCCAAGTGGGAGAAAGTAACAGTGTAAAAGAAAGGGGGAAATTGGTAGTGACAAAGAAATTGAGTAATATAATTCTGTTTAATTTCAGAATTTAAGAATTTGAATTATTTTTTACATATTCCAACTAAAGAATAACTCTGATTATGACATTATTCATTGATTAAAACTGATTTCACTATTAATCGTATCATATTTTATGCAATATCATTTATTTTCTTTGGTACTCAGTACTTTCAAGGAAAAATTGTAATTTTGCAAAAATGTCAAAAAATTGTCACCCAAATATTAATCAATTACAATTATTTTGTTTGATTGTGGTAATACTCATTGATAGTGAAAAGAGGTGTGTGTTTATTCATAGTCTGTTGTAATCCACCTTGAATCTAACTTTAAACCAATGTCAACATGTACTTCACCCCTGGGTAAACCCATTTACTCATTCCCATGATGGGTTATGAGGGTGGATAAACCAATTCTTACCCAGAAATTAAGATATTTACTGGATGAATACCCAGGTAGGTAAATATGTATTATATACACTTTACCCAGCCTTTGCCTGGATTAATGTTAAATGTAAAACCTGACTCTAGATGGTTGTTATCGCATTACGTGATGAAGAAAGAAAGAGGGTGTGGTGTCAACAAAAGAGTGTGGGGCATCAAGAACAATGAGTCAAGAGACACTCATTTGAGTTTCTAGTGGGTTATTTGTGTTGTTGATTCATATTTGAAAATCATTGGCTTATTTTATGTCTTTTAAAAATACTTCTATGCTCATGCTTGCCATGGTATTGCAATTGGACTCATTGAATCATTTGGCATCTATCGTGAATTGTGCAAAGAAACTCTAGATTTGGAGATGAAATCAGAAAATGAGGATCAGTTAATCTTCTGTGGCTTCAGGTTGAGATTGGAATGACAAATACTAACTAATGATCCAAAGAAAAACATGTGTCTTTGTGACAGTGCATTCAGAAAATTCACACAACAAAACCTAGTCTGTATCTGTAGGAAGAGGAGTGTGGAAGAGGGAACCCAGAATCACAGCAGCAAAAGCAGGAACAGTGATGATTACAGTCTTACCTTCAATAAATTCAAAGAATTTAAGGAAGGTAGCCAACACAATCCACCTTGGCTCTGTGGATCAATAAATAATTATCTATTTCATCATTTCAATTTGTTGCAAATGAAAAAGAACAATTCACTGCTGTGTGATGCTTGAAGAGAAGATACTTATTGGGAATGCTGGAACTTCAACAACAATGCATGTCTACAAGTCAGACAGCAATGGCAAATAGGACAGTTCTCAATGTGCCTTGAGATATCATGATGATGACTTCTTTAGGTCCACGTGCTCTGACTACAGAGACATTCTAAACAAGCTTATGGAAATGGAAGGCACCTACAGGTGCAGAAATGAAGGAGGCAGGGCATAAGAACAAAACCCTTAGTGCAATGGCTGATGATGATGATATTAATGATATTTCTACGGATTAAAAAAGTATTGAGAAATGTAGTGGATATTTGTAGTTGGTTGCTTAATGTGGGAAATGTGATGACTCACAGCATACTGAGAGTCAAAATGTGATACAGAAATTTTATTTTAATTGGTTTAAACCATTCTTGAATACTAGTAACACCTATTAGTATTTACCACTAATCTAAGGTTAGGGTCTCGCTTAAATTGTATGTTGTCATTTGATGGATTGAAGTATGGACAAAAATTGTAAAATCAAGATTGTGAACCTGAAAACCAAGGTTCTTGCATTCAGTGGTTTATGGTGTCAAAACAAGATGATAACGTTTTAATCTTTCCTCAAAGTGTAACAAGCTTTTATGATTTTGATTGATTCTACAAATGTCTTAATGAACACTGTTTGATAATTCCAGGCTTGAGTCAAATACATTTTCAAGTTTCCATGTCGTTATCCTACATTTAAGCCATATATGGCGCAATGTTGTTCTTCTAGTGAGATCTTTTCCCCATCAAATGCACACAATTTTTCAATTTTACACAATGAAATTGGAATTGGAAATGATCATTGTAAGTACAATATGAATTGAAAAATTGTGTCTTATGCTCTAGATGATCCAATTTCAGGGTGTTACTTCTAACATTGTCCCAAGCTGCAGCCCAACATTGACATCACTGCCAAGATACCTGCTACTATCAACAAAATATCAATGAATGTTCTTGTTATATAGATCAATACCTGATTTGGTCATTTCAAATGTATCCATTATAATCATAATCTTGTGTCATTGGATGACAAAATTATAAAACAGAAAAATGACATTGAATAGCTAGTAGTTCTGCTAGTAGTTCTAGTCCCATTGAAGCCCCACGGAGATTTCCTAGTGAAGATTACTAACTACCCATACATTGATAACTTTTTACACATTGAAAATGTACACCTTAAAGAGTATGAGTGCAAAATTTCAGACAAAAAATGGAATTCAAATTTTTGCCTTTTCATCTGCCACCCCCTAAATGTGGTTATCTTCTTCAACATCAAGCAGACCAGCTATGAATTGTGACCTGAGAGTCACATGGCATTGAAGCACAAATATTCAAGCTGCAATTATCATGGAAGTTGTATTATGGCATGAATTTGTGTGTTTTAATTGCCCTCTTTGTGCACAGCAACAGTCAAATGCATCAAAATACATTAAAAAAAACAGTTAACATGAATTATTTCTCATACAGATAATTAGATTCCTGCTCATGTACAGAATCCCCTTATTTAATCAGTCAGAACTGTAGAAGACTTAAACATTTCATGTCATGATAAAAAATATCGCAAGTTATTCAAAGGGTATTGAGTGGTAGTATTTTTTTTAATGGCTTTGGCCTCTTCTTTATAAGGTCATTCACACGTTTATCTTTGCTATTCTTTCCTCCTCAACTAATAAACTGAAAAACAGGAATGGCAGCTATTTGTCACGATTTACTTGACTGGATTGTACTTATGACAATTTGCCAAGTTTTTACCAAGGTATATTGGTACACAATCTCGACTAAAGATGTTAAGAACTGATGCAATTGATGACATCATATTGTTAATTTTTTTTTCAACAATTGACATTGTCAGGTACTCTGCCATTATTGTGTATTGTGTACCTTCATCTGCCATAATAAAAGATGAGTTACTTTAATCTTTGGCAATTGGTGGTGTTTTTATTCGCTTCTTTTCATGCTCATGTCATGTAATACTTCAAGAAGAGGAGAGGATTGCCTCTTACAAAACTTTATTTCTAGGCATGAGCGCACTTGGGTTTATTTAATTTTTTGTATGACCCAATTGAGGTTTTGGTGAAAATAGAAGAAGTTGGGAAATCTTAACCTTTTTGTCGGCAGATAGGTTTGATCCTGCGAATATAAGCGTACTTATGAGGAAATACTCAAGTGAAAAACAATTCATACATTACAGCCAACAGTCAAATCCATCGTTTAGATAATAATTACTACACAAGACCGAACAATAAAAAACATTGTCAACGTTTCTCTAAAGATAGACATCGCATCTTGCAATTAAAATAGCTATTCTATTCACTTCCCAAAATCGCGATAAAGCCTCCTTCGAATTCCATTTAGCCTTGGATTGGTAACTTGGTACTGATCGGAACTCGTTGTGTTGTCAACACAACGAAGGGCACCCCTGCCTCGTGGCTCTTGGTATGGATAAAGAACACCGAAAGGACCATATTGCTCTCCGCGCTCTCCAACATAATAAAAATCCACGCCGATTGGTGTTGATAGTGTAGTTTCATCGCTTACAAACACTGGATGCGATCGGAACAATATTTATATGAGATGGTTCAATTATCGACAACACAAAAGAATATTTATCGATAATCAACTGACCTGTTTTTTCATTGTACACTTCGGACCAAAAGGCATGAAAGTCACGACCATACGCAATCCAACTGTCCATACTGTAATTCTTCATGTTCTCGTGGTACACGCCAAACCACCGCGATCCAGTGTACAAGATTGCATATAAATCGTTGTCTCCGTACNAAATCGTTGTCTCCGTACAGTTCGAGCACTGAGCCTGAAACTAGTTCATAAACAGGTCGATCATATTCTAAGAAAATGTTTTGCTTTTCTTCATCCATGTACACCAATGTCCAAGTATCGTTCGTGTTGCCTGTAGAATAAATTATAGAACTCAATGGTTAGTTTTCACCACAAACAACATAAAGGCACGGTCAATTTTTAACGCACTGATCATATTTTCGCATGGTTTCCTGTGCTGACAATGAACACCAAACGACTGGATGGAAAGCAGAAGTGGATAAAAAACGCAAGAAAAAAGGTCATATGAATGAAAAGGGCACTATAAAGAATTTTCCTGCAAAGCGTCTTACCCCTTTATGTTCATCGCAGACGCATTTTCTATCGGTGCACACACCATTAAGATTACAATCTGTGTTACTTTCACATTCGTTGCATGTAATGGACACCGTGGCCCCATTCGTAATCACTCCAGTCCAGACATCCCACTGTCCAGACACTTCAAGCAAATCATAAGTCTTTGTCTCTTCTGACTTCGCTAACCAGTAACAATTTTCAGACTGAATTAAAGACATTCCAAAAATGATGAGTTGGCATAGAACAAAAGAACACACTATTTATTTTGAGGTCTTGTTTTGCACTTACTTCATCATCATCATCTTTCATAATGGCTGGATGGGAAAAGACCCAGGCACCTAATCCTTCGCAGTACTTTATTTCAGCACCAACGGTTGTGAGGAAAGGGGTGCTATCTGCCTTGTTCCGTTCCACATAACGCGGGCGGCCATCATGAACCCCATCTTTTTCATACACTCCGTTGAAGTACGAATAGACGAGGATCATTTCATTCACTTCGCCAGAAGGATTTTTTATCCACGCATCTTCCCAGATATCGCCACCAAAATTGACGGTGATGGTATTGCACTGATAGTACCCTTGATATTTTTGCAACACAGTCACATAAATCATTCCAGCGAGCATTAGAAAGGAGTTGACGAAGTACAAAGCCTTGAAAGTGAAGTTCATCTTTCTACATTCCGTGTATATCTGGCCTTCGACTTCCGTTCGGAACCATTTGCCAGTGCACGCCACTTTCATCCGTTGCCCCAAGACATCCATCTTTGCTAGTTTGAATGCGATATCGTCTAGTTGCTGAACGAACTGAAGAGCCAGCATGTCGTAGAAAATATCCAAGACTCCCTTTGCCTGCACGACCACAAGGAATACATTCTGTGTGTAGCAGCGTGATATAAGCGACAAGAGAATTTTATTTTGTTGTATAAATGGAAGACGGTCGAGATGCTTACGCAAGAGAAAACAATATTCTTACCAGAAGGAACAAATACCCCAAAAGGATTCTAAGTAAAGCGGACCGGAAAAAACGTTGCCACTTAATGTGTGGAAACATGGCATTAAGAGAGCACACGGGGAACATTCTGAGTAAATACAGACCGCTTGGAATTTCTTCCTCCATCAGTAGAGCTGAAGGACAGTTTGCAGCAACAACATTCAAAATTTAGAACGTAGGGCTCTAATGAAAAAGAAGTGGAAAAGTGAAACAAAAAAAATAATAATAATAATACATCCAAAACTCACAAACAAAAATTGCTGAAATGATTATTAAAAAATCAAAGAGAAGTAATGATCCGGTTTGAACTGTGAGATAAAGGGGAAATAAAATCAAAAAGATAGAAAAAATAGATTAAGCTCACCCAAATACTGAGCCGCCCTCACAGCAGGACCAACATTCACAGGGATACCCACAGGATTTTTCTTTGTCCCATTGTCAAGATTATTCAGCAAAGCGAGAATAAGACACCAGAGCGACATCAACGCAATAATGACTGCAAACCAAAATGGGAAAGAAAAAGCGGTTTCTGTAAAGAGCAGGCTGTGCGTACTCTCGGGGAGGAGGACGAGCTCTTTGTAATCTTCATCAAGATCGGTGTCGTTTGGATCGTCTTTGATATCGCTGCTGTGATCAGAATCTTTGAATAGGACAAAAGCAATTAAGGAGACAATTCCAAGGTGTAGTTGAACAAAAAGTTAACATATCAACGAAAAACGGACCGTAACTCACAGCCAGTATGCCGCCTCCGACTCTCCCTCCTGATCTGCAGCCCCCTACAAGCACCGCCCCATTCGTCTTGGGGGGCAGATCGATGGCAAGATCCGTCGTAAGAACGTCGGCGAAAAACTGGGACCCCATCATCGACAAACGATCCTGAGCCAATGGTCGTTGATGTCACTTTTCGAAGACGAAGGGATTCTTCGTCGCCTCCTTTGATCGGTTGATTTCCATTGGATTGCTTCACGGGAGAGACTGAAGACGGCATTTTGCAGGCGTTGGTGGAGCAGTCAAACATTTGGGGCAAACGATATTATTGTTCCTACGAGAAATTGGCAGAACGGCAAATTGTTGTTGTGATGGGGGAAGTAATAGAATGAGATACACGATGCACATGAAAAGACCAGGGAGACAGTGCAACACGATCATTTTCTCCGAAAAAAATTAGGGTTCTCTCTTAAGAAACAAACGTACATATATTAAAATAACGAAAGCGAGGTGTTTAGTTGCTGGGAACCCTTCACGATCACCAACTT